>JAHZMX010000709.1:0-15915 GCA_027743895.1 Seira musarum | reverse complement strand
AAAAAAACTGCATTTTGAAGATGTTATGAAATAGTTACGCAATCGAAAGTCATCATTAGCACCTGGTTCAGAGGATTTATGATGCTCAATAAATAATTAAATCAAATCCTCCACATATTCGAGACAGATCATTATTTTTTTGTGATCGTCATCATTTTTTTTGTAAGAAGATCGAATTGGGAGAGTATTATTTAGAGTTTTAGGAGCAATCCAACCTTAATACACAAGATCCTTCGGCTCAGACAGTTTGTGCCTTTCAATGAATTGGTTTGATCTCATTTTGAAATTTAAGATGTGGACGATGTGGTTGGTAAGTATCAGTCGTTAATTATTTTGGCTTTTGAATTCATTTTTGCTTATTCCTGACATACTTTCAATCTACATCGTTTGTGGCATTGCAGCTTTCAGTTCTTCCGCAGAGGAAGTCAATTTTAGAAGAGCTATTTTGAATGCTTCTTCTAAAAATTAATGTGTCAAAAAAAAAACTACTGAGAAGATAATTTTGTTTTTGTGCATCATCTAGCGATATTGTAATAGATTTGACTGGTGGGTAGGACGATGCAAAATGCGAGTTTGCAGGTTTTCAAGAAGCAACAAAGGAAAATGTTCCCCTGTTTAAGTCATTAGATGTCTCTGGCAATTCGTTAATATCTTTCGGACCAACTCAGCACAATATTCGGTTCTTACTTTGGAAATCCTACAATTCCCATTTAACAAAATTCTACAAACGGGTCTCATAAAGTACTTCGTAAAATGTGTAGGTATTTTACGAACACATGTTTGGTTTCTGCAGTACAACATTGGAATTTCGGAGTCCTTGTAATTACATAAGTACATGTGATCGTTAATAATTTTCCCTGTTTCTGTCGCATGCTACAATAGAGTACACTTACCATTAGTGATCCGATAATCAGAATATTTACTTAACAAGATTTGTTTTTTTTTGTATCAAGAACTGAGCGAGAAGGACTTGTTTCAAAAGACATTTTCTGTTCGAACCAATCAGTGCACCAACCACACCACTCAAATATACAACACTCATGTGCATACATTAAATGATTTGGATTCAATTTGTGGCTTCTCTTTTAGAATCATAAAACCACGACCGCATCGAAAAAGGGAGGAATGTACAAGAAGAAAAGAATTTTCTCGGTACATATTTTAGCTGAAGTTGCACGAAAAACGTTAAATGGAGGGAGAGAGTAAGTGAAGTAAAAATAAAAGATGAAGAAGCCCTTCATGTTCTCCCAGAGAGAAGAAAAGGGAGTAAATCTGTGAATTCATTTGCATTTACATACAATTTTCTCCTTGTCCTTCTGAATGGGTGCTTACGGAGGAGAAATAGCGGAGGCAATCAGTGAGATGGTATTTTATGTTTTCCCCGTGTTCTCAACCTTATTGCTCGTGAAAGCATTTACGGCGTTTTTTTTTTCTTTGATGAGATCAAATGTAATGGTGAGTCAAATAAATAAGATTTGCAAGAGCAGATAAACTCCCTGTGTTTGCACGCTTTTAAACGGTGGGGATAAGTGTAAGTCGTAATTTTGCTTTGCCTTAAACGAGTGAGATAGAGATAGACCATCCTCCTCATTTTGAGTCTCCACGGAATACACGATTCACTTTGCCCCAATCGTCCTTCCTCTTCGTGAGCATCCCCGTATCTGTTCAACGAACGAGTGAGTTTTTTTTATCCTGGTAAGCCGATCGAGGAATTGGGGTATGACCATAGTGTGATGAGATCAAATTATTATGATTTTTTTTTCTCTATCGAAATGCGGACACCTTATGTTTACCGATTCCAAACACAAGAAGAAGTGTTTTCTCGTCCCCGAATTTAAAACGTTGTCATTGCAAACGGCAAAAGAATTTAGAATGAAGCCACCGGCATCATCTTCGTTGACATTTTTCTTCAAAATTCCACCAAAGTATAAGCGTGTAATGAGATGCGGTGACACCCTCTCAAAATCAGCTTAAGCATATGTGAGGATTTCTTTATCGGCTTCATCGAAATTTTTTCCTCTCCCTTCAACCTAACCTCCCGATAAACAATTCCAAGGGAAAAGATGACATATTCTTCTTATTTTTTTCCTGGATGGTCATTAAAAATGCATTGAAAGATAACACGTGGCGAATTTCAGATTTTGCTAGTTTTCTTAACATTATCAAAAACATACTTTAAAAAAAAGAAGAAGCCAGTATGGTGCCAAGTTTTTTTTAAAAAGAGAGACATTTTAAAAAACTATTTTTATTCAAAGTAAACCAAAGAAAATGGATATTTTTCCCTTTAGATCTCCGAAAAGCCGGGGTTGCATTACCAAAGGCCCGGAGAGAAACTTAAGCAGATAAGTATCCCTTCATCCCTCCGAGTTTTTCCCTTTAAATCTCTCTGTATGATTTTCTCTCTGTATGATTTCATTCCAGCACATTCGGAGAATGTACCTTGATCCTCCAAGTTTATCCATGAGCTTTAGCACACAATTTCCCTTCTCGTCGGTCTGTAGTAGGAGCCAGCAGCGCTTTAAAAAAAATTGTGAACTGCCAGAAGAAAAGTTTACAAGTGTTTCAGAATGTTTTCTTCTTTTTAAAATGTTGCATCATCATCCTCATCTCTCTCAATCCTCAAGGTTTTTTCTCGTGAAATCCGCTTTCAGCGACTGTTGTACTCTGGTATTGGTATCCCTCGTTTAACGGAAAACAAACAAACAAAAAAAAAATATGTATGGAAAAGGTGAAGTGTAAGCCTGTCAGGAACATAATGTAATCCATCATGTGGGAATCCATCATATCATTTACGAAAAGAATACATCATCTCGTCTTATCTCAGTCCATCGATACTTGTACCGGGGGTATGTTTTTTTTCTGCAACAACTACCACCACCACCACAACTAGCAGCAACCACAGTAGGTATTTTCATCCCCTTTGGATTGTTGAAGGGTGTAAAAAAAGATTTCCGTTGGTAAAGGAAAAAAAACATACATTCCAAGAAAGAATTCACAAAAAGAAAGCAAAAAAGAAGACGAAGGAGAATATATCGTGAAGCAATCTTCTTCTTACGATATTTTATTTTCTTGCCAAAAAAAAAATTCTATGCATTTTCAATTTTGATCTTTTTCTCTTTCATCCTCTTTCCTGTGTCTTGTCCTTTAATGTTTGTCCATTCCATTCCACTACTTTCATTCTTAATCATTCGCCACGGCAATCTATTGCTCCAATATTGGAACTTTTTTTTTTATCTCACAACTTCTTCTCAAAAGTAGAAATGTATATCCTCTATCATCACCGCAATCACGATGATGATGATGATGATCAACATCATTGCCTCTCGATCCATGTTCAATGGAAATTTTCTCTTTTTCGTTTCAGTCGCATCTTTTTTTTTCTCGTCCTCTCCAAAAAGAAAAAAAGTCAAAAACGAAAGGAGCGACCGGCACACACAAAAAATTATACTTTATAAACGAGTCATCAAAGTATCCTCACTGAATTTCATTAGATTCCATTACAGCACTACTACCCACACATGCACTTTAGATATATATGAAAAGTCTCTTGTTATAATACTCTTCTTGCGCAACCTTTTCCCGAAAACCGAAACCGCCATGCTATCATCATCATAAAAGCTTTTTTCGTCGACCACAAAAAAAATCCATCCCATTTTATTCAATCTCGACAGAAGCTTTGAAGCGCACGTTTTCTGAGAGAGAAACAAGCAATATTATCTACCTTATGTAGGGTTATTATTATTACATGTTCCGTTTTCTTTTTCTACCTTATAAGGATGGCATGAGCATATGATAAAAAAAATGATCTAATGTAATATCATTCCGCTTCCGTCTTCTACGGTTTGGTCCTTTTTTTTATTTTCTCCCTCTCATTTTGGCCTCATTGAATTGGAAATGATGAACGGGATTGGATCATGAACAAGAATGATGATAGCCACTAAAATGTGGAAACAAGTTACGTGAGCAAAGCATTCTTTTACTGAATTCCTTTTTCAAACATGTCATTTGTTTCCTTTGAGAACATGATCATCGTCATCTTCTTCTTCTTCATGTCGCTTCCTTGCGCAACGGTCGGTCGGTCATACTTGTGAAAAAGGGCCTACACGGTATTGCGGTAAGATATTGTCATTTATTTATTACGAAAATAGATGAAGAATCAAAAAAGTGAAAAATTTATTCCGGTAAAGAAGCTGCCGGCGAAAGACAAAAAGAACAAGATGAAAGGCTCCTTTTTTCTCTCTCTCTTTTTCTTTCACACTTACAAAATCTCATTACTTTTTTTTGTTTCTTCATATGATTTTCAGGAGAAAAAAAGAAATTTCAAAGCATTTTCCCAGAGGACGTCATTACTCTGTGTTGTCCACTCTATTTTTGGGCGGAATAATGATGAATTTATATTGGTTTTATGGGATGCGATAACGTAATATCGGGATTGTACCTTTCACATTCAAATCTATTGCGATACATATACTTCAAACGAGAGGGGGTTGACAGTGAAGTTATTCTCTTCCACCACCACCACCAACCACCACAAGGGATGATAGTATGATGATGTGAAAAAGCTAGTGTGCATCGTGAAGTGCACTTTTGTTTCCCTCGATTAAGGTTGATTTGATTCTTGACTTTTTTTCTTCTTCTTGTTGCATTTTATCTTCTTCAGCACTTTTCTTTTATGATTAATATAAATGGCATAATTGATTTGATAAGAGAGTCCATATCTTTGTGAGTCGAGCGGAAAAGTCGAAGAATAGCTGGTTTTTATATTGGAAGTACATAAAGTAGAATCGGTATTGAGAAGCACTTTGTGGGTTTCGTATGAGTGGTCAAGCGCCAAGTCAGAGTCCATTTAATCTCTTTGGGCGTAATGAGATTGCTTATACTTACCCCCTCTGCATCACCACCACCACAAGAGAGAGAAAGATATGATAATATGATGTCATTATTACTGTCCGATGGGTGAAGACTTTTATCGAGTGGAAACATTATTTTTTCCTCTTTTGTGAGGGAAAAGTGGGAGTGTTTTCGAAGGAAATCATTGACTCGGAAGGTGGAACATACAAAAAAAAAAATAACGAACAATACATCAACAAGGCTCATTATGACTTTGAGGATGATCCTATCCATTGGCAAAAGTCTTGTACATTTTGCTAATTAACCAACTCAACACAACCCTGTTCCACTGCAGTTGTTTTACAAAATATCAAAGTATTTTGTTCCAAAAAGATTTCCCGAAAGAACAAAATAGAAAGTCGTGGCTCTTATTAAATGTTCCACCATATTCAGTCCATCTGTTACCAGTGCCATGTGCGGTTTTGGAACCGCATTCTATAGTCTACTCAACTCCACCGCTTTTCAACTTAATTTCACATGAAACCACAACAATATTATTATCCCCGTGTACGTACGGGACCTCGACCCAAACAATCCCATTGCTTTTCCTTCTCGTCCTCCTATAAAGTTTAGCGAAGCAGTAGTAAGCCAAGCACCGTATAAAAGTTTATGACGAGAGTGGTGGTGCGGTGCATGGTATGTTCGTGGCAGGCCATGACATGTCATAAGACAGCTCATATTATTGTTATTGTGCAACTAAAAAACGTGTGCAAGTCAAGTCGGAATCCAAGAAGCCAAAACCATTTTACAATGTTTTTTAGTAACTTAAACAGCCATAAACTTGGCGTGTTTGTCACTTTTACTTTCTCCTTCCTCTCCATTATTACACTGCCCATAACCATAAGCATTTTTTATTTTTATATTTTCCAACCTTTTTCTTACCTTCGTAGCTTCATGTCTCATTGATGAAATCTGGTATGAGCATAAATATGTAGGGAGTTACGAAAACGGTTACATGATGCAAGTATTGAAATTCAATTGATATTGTGCAATATTTCACACGAGCGAGCACACAGTAACCAAACCAATGTCCTCCATCCGTCCGTCGACAGCTTGCCTTGTCAATCACTCTTGTTTTTTTATGAGAAGTCGAGGTACCGCCACTTTTTGGAAAGGGTTGTGTGTATTCAAACATTCATCCTCCCAGACCGACCGGTTGGAGACTCTGACGCAAACAAATATCAAATCAAAACTTAAACTCCTCCATTCTCTTTTCCTAAAATATTAATAAAAAGTTAATATAATGACTTGACAGATTGCAGTCAGAAACTTATGGCGTGGCATGGTTTTGCCTTGTCGTGTCGTAGTGGTTTTGTCAACAATAATTTTTTTTTCCTTTTCCTCTTGCGTCCTTGATGTATAAAAGTTTTGGTGAGAGACGAGTCATATCGCAATCTTCCTACTTTAAATCTTTTCAATAACGCAACCCTTTCCTCATCCATATCTTCATGTCAGACAATTTTTTTTCCTGGAAGTCAGTCCTCACTCACTGCTGTGATTATGAAAGAAGTTTTTCGAGACATATCATATCCAATGCTAATCTGGAACCTTGTGCGGCAGTGGTAGTATAAGTAAGTAGTAGTAGTAATGGTGGTGGTGGTGGTGGTATTGGATTGGCGATAGTAGTTGGAGTGGTGTGCACATTCAGCCCCTCCATTAGCATAAAGCCGCATGCATTATTATACGATATCCTCATTCTCCTTACCGTATGCAAATTAATCATGGAGTGGATGTGTGATATGAGATGTGTTAGATGAGATAAGAAAATATATTTTTTTTAAATACGGTAGATCCGCATAGAGTTTACTTTAGTCGACGTTGGACTTATTGCTCCCCTTTTCCAGGGTAAAACGCTTCAGCGAAAAGGAAGAAAGCTCAATTCATATTAAAACTCTTCTTGTGGCGGCTTAAATTATGTGCATGATTTAAAAAGTTGGCTTTTGTGAATGAAAAGCGTGACACTTGGTGCATGCGTTGGATAGATGAATGGAACGCGATAGGATGACTTTGGTTAAAAAAATTAATTAGATTTTTCCTTCTCGACAAAACAAACCTTTTTTGGATAGACGGCAACAAAACCGATTCTAATTTTTATCACCACTTAAAATAAGAAGCTATTATCCACAGGACTCTCAATTTTCAGCACTGCGTGTCGTGTCTTGTCAGTCTCAGTCAGATAAAAATACTATTGAAATACTTCTTCACTATTGATCTGGAGGGAAAAGAAATGATGGAAATTATGTTGCTAATTTTGGAGTTGATGATGAATAATTTTTGGGTTGTGAAAAAGCCTAAAAACGAGGACGTTGACTTAAAATTTAGGTTAGAATGGTTAATGATAGAAATTATGTTGCTAATTTTGGAGTTGATGATGAATAATTTTTGGGTTGTGAAAAAGCCTAAAAACGAGGACGTTGACTTAAAATTTAGGTTAGAATGGTAGATATTATGCAATGAGCGTGAAATAGTAGTAATTTTCGGTGAAAGTTTAAAGGTTATCCTCATTTGGATACGGAAAAGTTATTTAAATTTGGTTTCTCTGAATAAACATATATCTAGTCCCGTTGTAGCACGAGTAAAAGCAAACATCGTGTGTTTTTCGCTTCACCTCCCTTTTTGTTCTTCATTTCAACCATCATCACATCAACACCACGAAAACCAAGAGATTTTCCAGGCTTGTTTGTCATCATCATCACATCACATCAAATGACATTCACACTTGTACGCTGGGTAGTATTTTGTGGATGAATGGTGAAAAGAAGTTGTCACACGGTTGACTGAGCATTTATTTTTCCGGTTGGAAGATAGAGGATGCTATCAACACACACACGCCACAAAAAATAAGAAAAGAAAATTGTGAGGATCGTGGTGGTGGTGGCGTTTCATGTTTTTTTTTTGTTGTTGTTGTTTGTCAGCCCATCATTGTTGAACGTTCATATTCACGACATCCGACATCCTCCTTTTCTTATTATTATTATCATTATCCACGAAAGAAAAACGCTTTCTTGGCTTCTTTTGGAAGTCGGGGTAATGTAGGAAAAGCGAATAATAAATTGGATTCTTTGCTTTTGTCAGTGATAATTTTAGGAAATTGGAGTTGATGGATGGAGCAGGAGCGAACGTAAATTACGAGAGTATTTTGGGGTAACGTAGGAAAAGCGAATAATAAATTGGATTCTTTGCTTTTGTCAGTGATAATTTTAGGAAATTGGAGTTGATGGATGGAGCAGGAGCGAACGTAAATTACGAGAGTATTTAGCTGATTAAAAGCTTCTGGATTTCTAATAAAATTCTTGAGCATTTGATCCCGCGTCAATTCCATGGAATAAAAAAAAAGTGAAGGAAGAAAAAATATATCTAAATTTTTTTTTCTGTAACATTGCTTAATCCCGTGGAAGTTGCAATGAAGAAAAAAGAAGCCCAAATGTTTTCGCTTCCCACACTACTGAATATTCACGAGGTCCTCCAATTCCAGAGTAAAAGCATCACGTAATTTGCAATGCAAATCAGGTTCGAGGGGAAAAATCTACTTTTATCTCCCCTACACACTTACATAAACAAGAAAAAGGAGAAATCATGTACAAGTGCATGGAGCAAACACACTCACTCTCTCACTCACACACACACACACCAACCAAACCAAACCGACGGACAGATACACAAATAAAGAAAATGTGAGGAGAAAACGTACACACCATCACATTATTTTTGACTCTTTCTCTCCGAAAAATAAACTTTGTTCCTCCATTTCATCCATTTTCGCCAAAAAAAAATGTATAATATTATGAATAGAGTGGAAGTGTACGTACGTTTGATGTTTCTCCAGGAAAATGGTAAGATCGTGAGTATAAAACAGGAGATCATATAATTTGGGAATGGATGGAGTGTGATAGCAGCAGTTGATTTACAAGTTTCCCTGCATTAGTCAATAAGCACGGATGTTTGTTGTTGATGAGGATGATGCATGATGATGATGATGAAAGTGGGAAAGCTATTCGAACTCGAACCGAGTGTGACCCCTATGAATACTAGGATTTTCTGGAGGGACGTTTGCATTACCACGATTGCTTTCCGCAGCCGAACATTTTTTTTTATCATTTAAAATAGGACTTGTAGAAGTTAAATTTCTTTTAAAAAAAGACACCAGAAACTTGTTTGAAATTACAATAGACCTTTTGTGCAAAAAAAAAATACACAATAAAATTCCTTAAAGGTAGTAGAACATGATCCCCATTCAATTATGTTTCGTTTAAAATGCCGCTTCTTAATTTGCACAAATAAACATGTCTAAAAAAGAGATCACACACGGTGCACATTCCTTCTGTCATTCCTTTTTTGGTTTTGGAATAACTGCAGAGAGGTCGTAATGTAATAATGAGGAGGTATATAGTGGTCCTATGATAATCGTGTGATTCCGAAAGCATCGTCAGATTAAGATCGTGTGCCAATCCTTTCTTGATTGTTCCCCATTGTTGTTCATGTGCACAGTAATTTTATTTTTCTGGCTTTTCCCCCATTATTGCGAAAATGACAATGGAGTATCCTGTGTGAGGTTTTATTATGTTAATTGGACATACCTCAAGAAAACAATAATGTTCGATTAAAATTCGGACGTTTTTGTGTTGTTGTACTGACATTTTATTTGATTACTTTATTGCTGACTTCATTTAAACTATATTTTGTTCTCTTGATGGGGTGCTTATGGTGTCACGACGAGTTCTCATGTAACTCTCATGCAACCTTTTGTCATGTTCCGATGGATTTTTTTGCAGATGTGGATAGATTTAATTCGTGTTGTTCAACTTTTTGTAAGAAAGAATCAATGAATGGATAAAAAAAAAGTTCAGTTCAGTCGAAAGAAAATCGATTTGATTAGCTTCACAAATTATAAACCTTAAGGTTTTTTTTTGCCACAAGTTTGGGAAATGAGTTTGCTCGTGTTACTTAAAAAAAAAGCTCTTATAACTCCGTCGTCATCATTTCCCAGTTTTCTTAAAATATGTGCATCGTTTAAGTGGGGGAGGCTTACTACTTCCACTGGAATGAGTGGGTGAGGTGATTTTGAAATGAGGTTTCTTCAACAGTTAGCCTTCCAAAATGAACTTTCACAGCCACTCTCTCTCTCTCTCTCTTCGCGGTCATTACATTAGCATCATATTAAACACTTTATCTAGCAATAGCTTTTAGACTAACCATAAAATGAATGTTGAATCTTTTAGCATAATAATATCCACTCTCTCCAGACAAAATGCAGTTAGTGTTCCTCTTCATTTGCAAGTCTTATCACATCCATATAATTATCAATCTTTAAGGGTCGATCAGGATGCAACTTTTTTTTTTGCAGACATTTTCAACTTTACCTAGTTCCATTTTTTTCTACATGGATTGAAAGTTACATTTTTTACATTTTTGAAAAATTCAGATTTTTTGCTTTGATATTAATTCTTCCACGTAATATTTTAAGTTGAGTTATGAAATAAAAACAACTTTGAATTAAATCCATCTTCTAAATAATCCTGACAGAATAATAAAAAAAGTCTGTAGACATGTTTTGACTTGACATTGTGTCAAAGCAAAAACAATTTTACAAAATCCGGCCGACAAAATCCATAGTTCATCTAATGTTTGCAATAAAAAAGCATCAAAGTTATTTTTTATTCACACAAAGTGTGTGGCATAGCGTGACATCATTTGTCAAACGAATGATCTTATCCTTTTTTTTTCTTTACTGTGCATTGTCTCTATTATTTATCCACTTTGACAAATACACCAAAAAAGGAAAACGTACATTTGGAACCGGAAATCACTCTACTTTTATATATTTTATATATTCCAACAAAATAATACTGGCGATGCGTTCCATCGTAAAAAATGATATATGACGATTGAGAAACTGAACGTTTGTCTTGCTACCGTGAAGTATACTCCTCGATGTTTTTTAACCGGACCACTGGACTAAACGGCTGCACCCTCCTCATTATAATAAATTATCCATTTTGGGCATTTCAAAAAGGAGCAGAACCTTCACTTCCTGTGGATGGATATTTTTTTCTCCAAGCTAAAAAAATACGCATTGTTTGTGCAGCAGCTTTTAGGGTTTAGTCTTGTGCTGCTGCGATATTACGATGTCAGCAAGTGGCTCCGTGTTTCCTCAAAATCAAAACTGCAATTTAGACGTTAAAAAAAGACGGGGGTATTTACACGAGCATAAAGCTAAATGATCCGAAAGGGAAAGGAATATAATGCACATGTTTGGACAACTTTACAATGTCATCATCATCATCATCATTACAAAGATATTTTGCAACTAATGATCTTCCTCGCGATGAGTGATGATACCGGGGATGAAGGAAAAAGTATAAAAAATCTCTCTCGTTTTTTAGGTGAAATAGTATCCCGAGATTTTCTTTTTTTAACGGGGCTGATGCTGCTGGGGTGAAATTTTGGATCATTATATTGGCACAAGTATGTGGATCCTTTTAAAAATCAAGATCCTCCGTAAAATTATGTACTTTTATTTCTTTATCCGCAGGACTTAACCAGCGAGGAACACACATGGATTTTTAATATCCACGGATTTGGCCATCCTCATCAATCATCGAATGTGTGGCAGGTTTCTCCACTTTTTAATGTCCTCAACTTACGCTGCTCAAGGGATGAGGGTGATTTTTTTTTTCCTGAAAAAAAAGAAAGAAACTGACTTTTAACTTTTTTTTTGGTTCGGATTCCCGGAAATCATTTTGTGATGATGATTCACTCATGCGTGGACCTTTGCGAGAAATTTTCATTTTCGGGTAAAAGTTGGATTCGGGAGATACTTCAGAGAGAGAGAGTGAACAAAAAATATTGGAGATGGAGCCTTTGAAATTTAAATAAATTCTTTTTTTTTCTTTCAATCCAAGAAAATAAATTAGAAACTTGGATAAAAGCAGAATAAAAAAATTTGTGATGAGGGAATAATGAGAAAAATTCAAAACAAGAGCGGAGCAAAAAAAAAGAAGACAAAGGTAATAAATACTTCACGCTGAAAACAAGAAACTTGTTATGGGCTCGGCGATAATTTTTATTCAACTTACCCTCCATTGTTTTTTCCTGAATCAAATGAATTCTCAATTTCTTGAGAAAAAAGATTGTGAAGCGAAAAACAAAAACGAATGAACTGTTGAGTGGAGCGTTACAATAATATATATCCCCAAGCAAATGAGTGGTAGTAGTAGATGGAGGTGGTATGGTATTCATTTTCCCCAGAAAATAAAAAGTTGGTGCTAGAAGTCAAAGCAAAGTAATTTTTTATCTCTCTTTCTTCCAACAAACTTTCTTTTTTGTCTTTCATTTAAGCTATAAAAAGGCTTGAAGCTATATGGCGGGGAAATAATAAAAGAAAATTGTCGCAGATGGACTAACTAGGCGGAGTTGTTGGAATGAGCTGGAGAGAATGAGATGCACTAACTAAATATATATTCTTTATCATGCATCCTCTCTTCCCGTGTGACAAATTTATAGCCGAAACGACGTTTTAATTGAATCCATTTGGTAATTTTGGCAATAAAAGAGTTAAAACGTTTAAAGAGGATTTATACTGATTTTATGGTGACAACTTTTTACAACTTCAGAAGAAGATTCTGAGCAGCAGACGAATAGAAGAAGAGGGAAAATGAGAGCAGAGCGAGAGCTTTTTTTTTCTCAACTGTTTTCATTTTTCTCAAAGAGATTGTTGATGTTATTGCTGTTAATACACGCATTTATATTTAAAGCTGACAAGGATCTGTGATCAAGAAACAGAGAAACAAAAAAGTGGATGGGGTGACACTTACACTACGAATAATTTAGATGAATATTTAATGCTCCAAAAAGTGTAAGTAGAGAGAGAACTATGATGGTGGTGCTTTTTGCTTTATTCCACTTGGACTTTTAGTAATGCAGCCTTTAAGTTTCACTGCACCATTTTGAGTCATTCTCTTTGGAGCCGCACAGAATAATATTTCGAAAATTTATGTAATTCTTGGCAAATGAATAGGAAATTAGGGGGTTTTACGATATAATTTTATCAAGACACGTTATTCGTCAGAAATGGGAATTATTTTGAAAATTTGGTAAAAACGAATACATTCAGGAACGACGGATGAACGCGCAATAAGGATTTTATGTGATGTTGCAGTAAAATTCATGGGTAATTATGTGACACGCGATAGCCCCTAGCTATTGCTCACGTTCGATTAACTTTTTTACTTATACGCTCACTCACGAAATAATTCTCAGCAGCAATAATAATATCAACAGATCCTTGTACAGAGCAAAGTCATAATAAATCTCCGCATGTGGCAAAAACCAATCCACCACGGGACATAATGAGACGTGGGCGTATTGAATTTTCAAGTGAAGTTATATATTAAATTGTTATTTTCACAGAACAAATAATTTTCAGAGTCTTTTTGAATTATTATTATTATGCAGTAGTTGTAGTAGTGAAAGTAGCAGTGTGGATGCGGATCTAATACTCTTCTCTCCATGAAATGACTTTCTTCAACCTGAGAGGGCGTTGCGCTAGCGGAAAAGATTTGATGGGTTTGTCAAGCAGATTTTTTTCCACAGCTACACTTGTATGTGTTAGTGAGTGTGTGTACCGATATTATTTCTTCTTCCGGCATTACAAGCAAGTTGACAAAAAAAGAAGAAGAAGACGAATATGACTTGACTGTGAACAGTATAAATTGAACGCTACTTTTGGTTAAACACACTCGCATTCATTCCAATTTCCCTTCAAATCCAGAGAAAATCCTCTCACCAATTTACACATGTCACTTCCAATCACTTTAAATTTCACACTTGCTGCCCTTCTATGTCATCTAATTCCCAACGAAATCATCATCAGCAACAACAACGGCCGCGCACTTTGCTAAAAACTTAACAAAGCGCGATGAGGTGATCATGCGATGAAAATGAAGCTCATCTGTTCTCCATCCAACAACAAAGAGCCTTTTGCATTTAATAATTTAGCAACGTTTTTAATGGATGCATTCAACAAGCACATTTTCATCAGATGCACTTTTTTTCCTGCAAAAAGTGTGAAACTCTGGATTAATTGTACATTTTAAATCACATTTTGAGAATTGAAGGCAATATGGGTTCACCTTTCCCATTAAAATCTCTTTTACCTTTTTTCTAACAAAAAAAAGTAGTAGCAGCAGCTGCTAAGCTTAACCAAAATTCCAATTCGTTTTGATCGATCTGCATTTGGCTTCGCCACCACATCACATCATAATCGGTGGCATTATTATGGCTTGGATATATAATATTCAGGATTACTTTGCTTGTCAGTAAAAGTTGTTCATTCGAGTACGAAAATGAATAGCGGGTCTCTCTCTCTACCTGCCATTCACCCACAATTGACATTAAAGCTTCTTTTTAAAAAAGCAGCAGCCACACCATCGCCACTACTACAACTACAGCAAAAGAGAGATTTCCTTGGTGGACTTTAATAACGACAGTTTTTTTTAGTTAACACTTCCTTCCTTCCCACATGCCCAAGCGTAATAATAACATTGCTTTTTCGCCTGTCCTCTCCGCTTCTGTTTTATTGTATGGAAGTGTGAAGACATTAGCCACGGTTGGGTTAACTTTTTGATGGTGCGGCTTCTGGATTGGAAATAAAAAGAGGCTTACTTGGATCCGAAAACCGTTCCTTGTCATCACTGACGTTATCGTGTCTCCATCAAAGTAAAAGTCTTGTCTAAAAATACATACGACATGGTTGATGTACTCCCGAGAGAGCAAAGTGNAGAGAGATTTCCTTGGTGGACTTTAATAACGACAGTTTTTTTTAGTTAACACTTCCTTCCTTCCCACATGCCCAAGCGTAATAATAACATTGCTTTTTCGCCTGTCCTCTCCGCTTCTGTTTTATTGTATGGAAGTGTGAAGACATTAGCCACGGTTGGGTTAACTTTTTGATGGTGCGGCTTCTGGATTGGAAATAAAAAGAGGCTTACTTGGATCCGAAAACCGTTCCTTGTCATCACTGACGTTATCGTGTCTCCATCAAAGTAAAAGTCTTGTCTAAAAATTACATACGACATGGTTGATGTACTCCCGAGAGAGCAAAGTGCACGGTGTCTCACGTTTCCACGATCAAAAGCATTTTAAAGTACTTTTTAAATCCACCAAGTTGCATTAAAATCGCCAATGACTCATGATAATAATGATGATTCAAGAAACAAACAATTCAATTTCAAATGGATTTTTATCCCATTCTCTTTCTTCTTTTTTGTGATTTTTTCCCTCTTTTTTCTTTTCTTTTTTCAATTTATTTCCCTCTTTAAATCGTATTTATTGTTTCACTTTATCTTGTTTTCTTTATTATATGCATCATAATGTGAGTTTTATCCAACCCTACCTACAAATTTTTTTCCTACAAAAACGCATAGAAAATGGCAAAATAATGTTTTTATGGCAAACCTTCAGAAAAGCTTTATGACTTGCAGCAGCGCATTCTTCAAGTGTGCCAAAAATGCTGGTGGTGGTTGGTTGGTCGTCATACGGTGCATTGTATGTAGTGGAATAATAATGGTATCATGATGATGACGACGATCGTCATCATCAGCATGATAATAGTCTGATGGCAAACCATGCTGGCTTTAGATTTTTTGTTTGCCTCACTTGACTTTTTGACTTTTTTGTGTTCAAATTCCCATCCAAAAAGGTGGGTTTTGCTCACATAATATGCAAAGCGATTTTCATTGTTTCGCTTTAAAGGCGAATTGCCATAATCATAATATCAAAAAACTCTCAACATACATATTTTTTTTTTCCTGCTACAATTTATAGGATCAAAAAGAGGTAATAACATGCATCGTACAAATCTGTTCTCTTGTCATACATATTTTTTTTCGCAAGCCGCCTAAGCATCCCATCCCAAAAAAAACAACCAGGTAAAAGGAGACAATGCCAGCTTGACAATCTCCTTTTTAACAGAAAAAAAGAACTGTTGATGATGATGCGGTACTTGGAGAAGAATCAGAGCGGCTT
>JAHZMX010000708.1:0-19872 GCA_027743895.1 Seira musarum | reverse complement strand
TTGTCGGGAAAGTGTAAGCTCCTTAAATATACTTTAAATAATGTAGGATTCACTGACTTCTTTCCCTTTGATTGGGTTTGCGTAACATGTGAAATAAGTTCTGTGCTGCACAACTTAATATTGCTCCGGGAAATTCTAGTTTGGCAAACTTATTTGCAAAATTAGGAAACAAAAGAAAAAGTTTTATTTTACCGGAAATGAGCATTTAATTTGAATGATTATATATTTTTTCTCAATCACTTCTACGAAACTGCCTCCAGTATCTTTTCACTTTAATTATTTTGTTGTGCAAGGGCTACCTACTTTAAAGGAAAACAAAATTCATTCTAGAACTCTTAATTTTACTAACTTGGGTCCATCAAATTTCAAGTTGCATAACTCAATCTGACAGTATAAAAGCAATAACGTGCAACTGGAACCCACGAGCTGGGAATATACGTAACTCTTTTTGTAAATCATCAAGTTTTTTTATGCACACAACTGTTTCCAACATGCTCAAAGGAATGAGTTTAAAAAATTCAAACATTAAAAGCATTTATTTCCGTTCTTCATGGGATAGAAGAGAGGGGAAAACGAAGATAGTATTTTTTTTAGAAGTATTAGCACTTATTGTCAGTAATGCAAGCGCTGAACAATTTTCCTAGTCAAACAATAATGGAGAAGTAGTAGTTGGTGTGCTTCTGCTTCTGCTGTTCTCTTCGTTTTCGTAGAAGTCAAAAGACAAGGCAGTGTTGATAGAATATAATCAAGAGATGTTCTAACAAAATGATTATGCTTTTACAAAGCTTCTGTTATGTTATGGAGTAAAAAAAGGGATCTCCTTCTGTTTTCTTTTTTTTTTCCTTCCTCCTTTTCCAGACCAGACCAGGCCAGGCCAAGCGAACCCAGAAAGAGGAAACAATTGCGAAGAGAGAGAAAATAGTGTGGAAGTATTTCTTTCAGAAAGAAAAAGGCAGATTAAAATATGCAGTCTTCGTGTTGAAAACACATGTAGGAATGTTTATGTAGCATAACGTTTTTGTTTACTGCTAGCTTTGCCAGTGGGTGCAAAGTGGTAATAATGAATCTTTTACCATGCTGCGGTAAGCGTGTGTGTACTTGTGCTTCTATGTTGATGCTTCTCTCATGAATTTTGCGGCTTCCTCTTAAAAAAAAAGAAAGAAATATTTTCCCTGGTGAGTAGTGTAAAGTAATAGAGGGAAAATGGAAAAGTGCATATTAGAAGAGCCCAAGCTCCCTATCAAAGTTTTCCTTCCGTCCGGTATAGGGATGCTTTTTAAAGCCGACAACCGACAACAAAACAAACAAGAAGAAGAAGAAGAACGCAAAACGCAACTTTAAATGGTATAGATTAGGTACATTGTTCAGATGAGAGAGAGAGAAAAGGAGAAAGATGAGATGACTCCAAGACCAAGACCGGGCTTTTACATTCGCAGAAAAAAAAAACTTATGTGGATGTTTTCAACACAAACTATTTTGTGAATGACTTGACTTGAGAGAGTAAAGAGGAGAAAAAAAATACATAAACGTAAACGTGCTGGTTGGTTTGTTGGTAGTTGGCATGGCGGTATTTGTGATGTCGACGAAAGAAAAAAAGTTTTGTTGAAAGTGGAAAAAGCCATAATAAGGAAGGTGTTTTATACCGATTTGTTGAGCAGCTAGTAAAACGACATGTACCTACATAAGTACAACTACAACTTAAGTAAGTAAAGTGCAACTTGCTCTTTCGCTTCCTTCATTTTTGCGGAACAAGTTGAATTTGAACAGCGTCTTCCTCGGTATGTATGTACGTATTTATTGCTGAAAATTGTCCATATTGAGTGTCTCAACGATCCGGAAAATGGGGAGGAAAATGCATGCCGTGCAACCTGCAAAAAAGCCAAGCGAAGCCAAACCAAACCAGCGGAAGCATGAATAAATGCAGTGCAGTGTGCCAGTGCCAGTGACCAAACCAAACGAAACCAGACTAGACCACATGAACTTATGCTTCATGTAATCATCATGAGCAACTTACTACTTATTATTAAGCGGACAATAATCATAAATCTTTACGTCTGCATCATGCACCTCAAATAAGGAATGCTCACACCGACACCATACCATACCCACCACTGCTGTACCCATAAATATAACATACCTAAGCAATCCAATGATAAGAAATTATGGCACAGTTAAAACAAACATGATGAAAGAAAGATTCACTTTTCATGGAGAATAGAATTGATAAAAAAAGAGGGGATTATTCCATTTTTATTATGGAAAGGTTAATGTGATGAAATGAAAAGGTTAAGAATGTGAATGATGGAATTTTGCTGATATCTTACGTACTTAGGCCTCAAAATCGGAAATCAGTAATCCCAAGTGGAGAAAAAAAAGTTTCAGTTAAAATTCAAGCATGAAAAGCGTAACAACAGTGACACAATATGAGTGACTGTGAAGCAGATTTAGCGGTCGTGATATACTCATTTATTCATCTGGATAGGATTCAAATTTCAGATTCCCTTAAGCCAAGGCCTTTTGTCTAGTGATTGATTATTGCGTTGCCACTAAATGACACATCATGCTTCTCATCTTCTCAATGCCATGCCTGAGCTTGGGATTTTAGAAGAGAAACCTTACGCATATATATGCATGCATAAATGGAAATGGCAGCCACCACCAAGAGGCGACTGTACTTAATACTTTATCAATCAGTCTTGCGAATAAAATAGGAGCAAAATGGGAAATGGGAAACCGTATAAGCTAATGCTAAAGTTTATAAAGTTTTTCCCCGAATTCCAATATTTGCCCTCCCACCCTCCAAAAACAGTGAAGGAATGTCAAAATAGTTAACAAGTTTGTAATTAGAATAAAAAAATATTTTCTTGAAATCTTTTCTGTTCAACTTGAACGATTAATCTAAGAAAAGACCACTTCTTTATGAGATGAAAAAGTAGCGAACAAGCGTAAGAATCTTGAAACCTTCATGGTTTTAAGTTTTTAGATGAACTAGAAATACTTATGCTTAAAGGCAAGAAGTGTAGTGCTCAAGCAGACTTTTTAATTTATTAAATTTTACCGTTTTAATTGAGTGCTCTTCTTCCTTCTTAAGCACGACAAGTTTGATCAATTTGGTTGGCAAAGAAAAAACTTCTGTGATGAATTTGCCCACATTGGAAAAACTAAACTTAAGTAAAATTATTTTCCGTCTGAGCTGTGATGCAGACGATTACAATTACAAGGAAGCATATAAAATGTAAGACAGTTTTTCGTAATCGACAGATGTTTCGTCTAAATGTCTTTAAGTATTGTTTTTGGAAGTCACATGATTGTAGAAACGTGCGTTAATGTGAACTATTCAGTCGTAAAAGGAAGAAGTTAATTAAACAAAAAGTAATATTCTAACTTAACCGTCTTCTTTTCTTTACTAACCGTATTCCAACCGTAAAGACAAATACTAACGCAAGATCGTAGTCGTTGTCGTGACGGAATTGTATTGGAGTAATTACAATATATTTTTTTTGTCAATTAGTTACACCTTCTAAACAAATGAGTTAACGTTTTTTACGGTGCAATAGTGATTCCAAACTCCAATAAAGCTACAATTAGGTTTACGACAAAAAAACTTTTATTGTCAGGTAATTTTCCATTGCAGAAAGTATAACGGTAGCGGTAGAGTTAAATTTCAATCGCCAAGGACAGCATTTATAACAGACGACTGGCGACAGTAACGCATTCAATGCTTTTATGAGCAAATTTTCATTGTTCCTTTTCCATTAAACTAATAATAAGTCATCAACAGTCTCATCGTCTCATGTTTCAATTCAATGCTGATGTGCCATGGTTCGATGGATGTTGTAATGTCATAAAATTTAATGCTTCCTTGAGTAAAAAACAGATAACGACTTTATGATTTCCCCTTCAGATATTGATATAGGAAATGGCAAATAATGTATGTTCCGCTATGCAAATCAAAGTTATGAAAGAAAAGGGAATATTTCAGATTATGTCTTGGAAGACATGGAAATAATTTCCAGATACCTAGTATTTCCAGATACATTTAAATATTTGATGTTACTTATCAGATATACATACCTATGGATGCATGCACTTAAAGTAATAATCTAGATATTATTAGGATGAAAATCCTCGTGACACATTGCTCTAATGTAGGAAATTCCGGTTTTCATTTTCATATTCAATTCATGCCTAAAATGAACTGCGAAATATTTTTTTCCTGGTGAGTGAACAGATGAAAATGTAAAAAGAAGTGTGGTTGGTTGTTCCAGGTCTAGGTTCCCACATAAATAATCCGTTTTTCAACCACGATGAAGTAGAATTTAAAAAAAAAAAAGAGATAGGGAAAAAATATGTGAAAAAATTCTTCCACACTTTCTTATTATGAGTGTCACCGGAACTTTTTTTTTTGCCAGACAAATGCTACTATATATGCTCTGTTGTATGTCAGAAAAGCAGGGAAAATGTGGCAGGTGATAATGTCCACGCATCTAAATTCTGAATCTGAAATGAGTTGAGTCCGTGAAAAGTGGGAAAAGCCGTTGAAAGAAAATGCTGTCGTTTCTTATGACACTTTTTTTTACGCTCCACAATACGTATACAACTAGAAGCGCATACCTATGTTTTTTGTCTGTAAGGAAGTAAAAAAAAGAAGTTGAAACTTTTCACTTGGAATCAGGTACTTATGCATCCCAATGGTAAATAAAAGGGAAAGCCAACCATCCTGCAATCTTGTCTTCTTCACTTTTTCTCTCAAGAGTTTATAGCTTTGTTAAAGTGACAGCGATTCAAATAAAATCTAGACGATTGAAGCAGTATTTTTCACGTGGAAAGGAAAAATTGCTAACATTTTTTTCCTGTTTTCTGTTCCCTCCAAACCGAAAAAACCAAAGCAAACTGAAACCGCGTGGTAGTGGTGGTAGTAGTAAAAAGAAGATAGTTTATATGCACACAAACCATCACAATCATATAACCTCAGGAAAATGCCCATTGTGAACTACGACTACGACTACGACTACCTTACCACCACCACCGCCACTACCACCATCAGTACTATCGCTAAAAAAAGATTCATTTTTTTTGTTGCAACCATTCATTTCTGTGAAGTTTTCCGTGAAGCAATCTCAATCTCCATTGAAAAGGAATGTCAGAGACAATTTCGTTTCTCGATCGGGTTCGAATATTATAAAAGACTTTTCACCAAAAAAAATGTATCAACATAAGTAATTTACACGTTTAAGCTGAGATTAGAGTAAAAAGAAAAAAAAATGAAAGGATTGATGTCGGAGATCTTCATCGCATCAGATTTGCGACGCGTTCATTGTTGCGTAAAATTGTACACATGTAACTTCAACTGGCCTGGTCTGGCCTGGCCTGGCCTAGATACTCATACGACACAACTAACACTCTTTTCCGCCTTGAAGAAGGAATGGGAGAAATAGCCGAATTTCATTTCCCAATTATATATAAGTGCTCTTTGTTCTATTAGACAGCCATGTCTATCTCCAGTGTCAATTTATCAAGAAAATAGTACATCTTGGCAAAATAAACAAAGCGAATGAAGAAAAGACAAAATGAAATGAGCGTGTATATACTTACATTAAAGGTATGATGATGACTTTGTCACTATATATATTTTGTTTTGTTCAAGAAGCAAACGCATGAATGAGGTTTCATTCTATGTTTGCCTACACTCTTGACTAACACCGCTTCAAAAAATATATATGTACTTCCTTTGGAAAGTCTCACTTTGTAGATATCATTAGAGCAAAAAGGGCCAGAGTGAGTGAGTATTTTGTGTAGATTACAAGATAACCAAAACATGGACAGTTTATCGTCCCTGTCGGCGATCACACGCTGCGGGAAATTGAGGGAAATCAAGAAAAGTAAAAGCATAAAAAGGAAACGGATTTTAAAACCCGTGCAATGCTCCCAATAATAATAATAATTTGAGTAAAAGAAAACTTTTGTTTTAAAAAAAACGTCAATCCCTTGAACCCCTGACTCTGACTTAATTATCTTCACTTTTTCCGAGATAAATTCAGCATGGAAATTTTCATTACATACTTCGATTACTTTTAAAATCCCTGGAGAAATTTGCAAATTTTCACATTCCCCCACTGCTCGCTTAGGAGGGAGTAGGTGTATAGGCATGATTCTAGGGAAAAGTTGCGGATTTTTAAGTGAGTGCAGTCACTGCTATTGCCTACATCGTTTTTACTCACATACCGAAGCTGTCACAGACTGGACTTTATTCGTCGCATTAAAGTGTTAAATGGGGATTTGCTTTCGTAAGAAAAGGAAAAGTACATTATCTTATTATCTGTTGTTAGCTCACAACATTAACTTAATTTTTTTTTCTCTCCGTGTCCCTTCCTCCCTTCCTTCCCACCAACCAACCAACCTTCCATTTAAGTGAATGACTGAGCAGTAGTTACGTATTAAAATGTAATGCTTTTCTCTTTCCTTTCAGAAGAATTTTCCCCAAAAACTTTACATGCTACATTAGACATTGTATTATGTAATGTAGGTATATGTTTATGTGTTCGGTGCTTTCATTCAGTCCATTCCACTCTTTTCTTTGTGTCTTTTTCACTTCGCCATTTTAAGGGAAGAATGGAAAGTCATAATATTTAGGTCTAAAAATGGATTGTGTTACACATCAGCCATTCATACTTTCTTATGCGAGCATCTATCTGCTCTCCTTTCAATGGAGAATATTGATTCATTTTTTTTTTGTTTGGTGTGTAGTCTGGACAGCAAAGAAATTTATGAATGTGAGACCCAGCTTATCTTATCATCATTCTTTTTAAGAGATAGTAGAAAAAGAAGTAGCTCTTATAACTACACCCTTTTATAATTTGAATTGCTATATTGACATGCTATTTCGAATTCATGAACAATAAGTCATTCTACTATAAAAACAGGAAGCAGGAAATATGAAACGTTCTTCATCCAAAATTTATTCGTAGAGAAAGAAAATTGTGGAGATGATTTGATAAATTGCTTACAATTTTCCATTGCTCCCTGAAGAAATTCAAAAGGGAAAATATGATAACGGCACTTGTGTATCAATTGTATTCTGAGAATATCAGGATGACCTTATACCATTCCAACCCAGTAACATTTCACTTCATAAAAATAAAATAAACATGGTATGGTCAAGTTGATTGGTTCATATGAAAATGTCCCTATAGAACAGAAAGTTCTTTCAAATGTTGTTTGGTAGTGTTTGTATCAATTTTAAGGTTGAATGGTCAAAGACCGCTTGAGTTTGAGTCGTTATATATTGTATGAGAATCGATTGATTAAAAAGTTTCAAGAGTCAAAGGAATGACAGCAGTAAATATTTTAATAAGTTCTGCGAAACCGACCGACCGATTGATGATGATGATCGTCGTTTAGAATATTAATAATCTGCCATATTAACTTCCACTACTATTCTTATGTACACATAAATACTTCGAGTCTCAAATCGTTATATATTGTATGAGAATCGATTGATTAAAAAGTTTCAAGAGTCAAAGGAATGACAGCAGTAAATATTTTAATAAGTTCTGCGAAACCCACCGATTGATGATGATGATCGTCGTTTAGAATATTAATAATCTGTCATATTAATTTCCACTACTATTCTTATATGCACATACTTTTCCATCAGGCAACGCTGTAAATAACGACCTATGTTGGCAACAATATATGACATGATCAGCGTATTTACTTTGGGGAAAAAAATAAATAAGAGCAGGTTGGGTTGAACAAAAAAAAACAATGTTTTTTTAAAGGACCTAGCAAGGAAAATGATGTTATATATTGCATAGCTTGACTGTTCACCCATCTCTATTCATCTTTTTCAAGCTCTTTGTTTACTTATTTTTTTTTGCAGAAAAAAAATATCCCTTCTTCTTCCTCTCGCAATCCAATATACATACTTAAAGTATAAGTATTTGTGTGAAGAACATAATAGCCCAACACAAAAAAACGAGTGTAATATATCGGGTCATGAGGAAAACTTGCAGAAATATTCACATTATTTCACATACATTTCCTTGTTTCCGCTCTCCCGTCTATTGTAGTATTTTTTTTCACAAAGAAGTTCAGAAACCGAAGTATATATGACTGTCACAACTGCTTTTTTTCGCCATATCTATTTGTCTTTTTGTGAAAACTGGTCTGAGGAAAAAAAGGATCCCGGAACTGGAAGGGCAATTCATGAATCCAACAACTTTAAACTGGGAACGCAAAAAGGGAAGCTAAATTCGTAGTTGTACTATGCGCACTGCTTATCAGTTTTCCACTTACCAACTCACATGACCAACAAACAGGAGGGAAGAGACAATGGGGTCAACTTTATCACAAAAAGTTTAGACAAGTGAGAAGTCTAAGGAAACTTTATAATTTCTTGATATTTGTCGTCGTGCAAATGTCCACACTTGTTGTTAATTTGGGCCAACCAGCAGCAAAATGAATTCATTCCTACTCCCCGGAGACCTTTTCCTAGAAGTTTGTTCACACAATAATCCCAACTCCACATAAAAAGAATGAATTTCCTTTTGCAATTAGAAATATTTTTTTTTCCTTGAATCAAATCAAAACGATGAAGGTAGAGAAGGGACTGGGATCAAACATGTAATCCCCACTTTGGACTCTTTTGAATCTAATGAGTTCGTGCTTATTGCAATTAGCCATCAGTCATCATATCATCGTCACAGTAGTAAAAATCCTGTGGAGTGGAGTGGTGTGGAGGGGGTAGTGATTATATTTGAAGTTCTTTTTTTCTTCCACATTCAAAAGATTTAATAGATGAAACCGCTGAATGTATTCATGGCCTTTCAAGCAATTGCATTCAAAAGGGATCACCGCTCTGAAAATCTTTGTACTTAAGTCGAGGCTATAAATGCTCATTGAAACGAAATGGCTTTATGAGTAAAGCAAGGAGATAAAAACAAAAAAAAAATGAAAAAGATGTACGTTATCATATGCTAGGAAGAAAATGATGCTTCAGCAATGGCTTTTATTGTAAATGTCTAGACACCCCAGAAAGTGAAAATCTGGTCAGACATTTTTACTTCTGATCGCTCAGCCGTTTCGCTATCTTGCTGAGTTGTAGTTGTATTGTAGTACACTTGCCAAATTAACCGCCAACTGCTGTGATGTTCCTATTATTTTCAGACATTTTTACTTCTGATCGCTCAGCCGTTTCGCTATCTTGCTGAGTTGTAGTTGTATTGTAGTACACTTGCCAAATTAACCGCCAACTGCTGTGATATTCCTATTATTTGCGAGAATTTGTATCCCAGGCAACCGTATAGAAAAGTATATCATGTTCTTTAAGTGAATCTATCAGAGAAACTAAGAAAAAAAGTATTAAGAAGGAAAATGGTTCGTAAATGAAAATGCAAAAAAAAAACAAACGTCTTCTAAGACGAAGAATGAACAGATTGCGCATGCAATTTCAAATGAAAAATGTAATTTCATGAAATTTGGCATAGCATTGTTGAAGAATTTTTTAGCATAAGATTTTTTTATACGCGACTATGTACGTTGTGCTGATTGCGATTACTTTTACCTACTCTTGACTAACAATAAATGACTGAAAATAAATTCCTTCAGATTCTTTGCTATTTTTTTTCTGGAGATGGTTTGGTTGGTGGTGCTGAATGATGAAGCGAAAAAAGCGGACAAGGGAAGTTAAGTTGGGTATCTTTGGAACGCGTTTCGCATGTAGCAAGTGCATGTACCTCTTGAATTTCCCCTTCTCGTACTACAACAAAGAGGCCTGTCCTAGCTGGCTCAGTTTTTTGAAACGGTAGCCGAAGCCAAGGACGAATGATTGTGTCGAATATTGAGGCAGTTTATGGCAACTGGAGGCGTGCATTTCACTACCTCTTTTTACGGAATTTTTTTTTTCTCTTCTTCGTCTTCTCGTGTCGGAAGACATTTATAAAATGCTAGTATATCTGCAGTGAAGTGCAACCGGAGCAATCAAAGCCACCTCTTTAAATCTTATACTACTTTCAGAAAAGGCTTGGATTTTTGTTCTAGTGGCATTAAATTATATTGGCTGTAGGCTTTCTTTTTCCACTTACACGCTTTTACTTAGTTCCACCAACAGCTGATATATTTTTTCCCACTTGCTCTTTTTTTTCGCTTTCACTTGAAAGAAAAAAGACATGCATTCTGCATCTCACATAAGTTTACGATTTTTTTCTGTTCAAAATATATAATGAAAAAAGGAAATGTTTGTTAGCTCATTTATTGCCACTTCCCCCTTCTCATTTTTTTTCTTCTTGATGCTTGTACCACTTTTTTTCTTCCTCCGGTTCCATTCCAGTTCCAGCTTTTCATTTTTATTCTCCCTCTTTTTACAAGTGTTTGCCTTTTTGATGTTGAGGAATTGAGTCATTACTATTTTTACTTATTAAAACATGAACATTCGCCAAATTTGCCAAAAAAAAGAGAAAGTTTGTGGCGTTTGCACTACGTCCACTTGTAATTCTGCAAATTTTGCTTTTCGATGTGATGATGATGCGGATGACCTTGCTCACGGTTCATCTATTTTGCACGCAAATTTAAAAATAGCAAATCCCCTATGATTGGTCAATGTCTATTTAAAGCATTTCGAAGAACTTGGATTTAAAACGAACTGATTTATAATGTGAAAGGATTTGAGATTGATTCGGATTTCTTAGAATCTAAAAATGCATTAAATACGATAATAATTCGGATTAAATCATTTTCATATTCTCTGGAATTTAACGCGTGGGTGGTAATGTTGCAAAGTATCCTTTTGAGGGGTAGGAGCTTTAAAAACCCTTTATGCGGAACAAACCAGTTTTTGCATTAGTATTTGGCCAGAAAATCTACCTCCTTGTATCAATCTCCAACCCAATTTTTTTTTTGTCCACAGAGACTGAAACGCAAAATTTGAGTAAAAATTTCAAAAGTCCAAATAGGAAGGAATAGGAATGTCTTCCAAAATTTTGAGTAGCACAAAAGTTAAAAAAAAGGATGAATTGTAGTTTGGTAAAGGAGGAGAAGTAACTTAACTTTCTCCACCGTTCTTCCGGACAATAGGAATGTGAGAAAAGTGTATTTTTGTGGAATATTTCTAGCTTGGCATGGTTTAGCTTGCCAACACTGGCTTGTTCTCCAAGTCGGCATATGCACGCCTCCAGTTTCTTCCTTTTTTTTCCTCTTTCTCTTTTTTTATTCTGGATCTTTATGCCTTCTAGGTTTCACGTTCTTTCTTTCACTGTTTGGAAATGGGAGGGAAAGAAAACGAGGAAAAATGTTGGATCACTCGCTTGCTACCCATACTCCCTTACTTTTTTTTGGACACAGAGAGAAAAAAGGATGCGATACGAATGCGAGGCAAGCAGAGAAAAAAAAGTGAGCTAAAACATTTTCATGTTAAAATGCGACGGCGCCCATCCCAGTCACTAGTTCTACTACGGAGACTCTCACCACCACTACTACTACTACAACTACTACTACTTACTACATGAGCTAGCAAGCAGCCTCGGCTTCTTTTTTTTCAGGATAAAAGGCAAAAACTTGTGTGTAACTGATTGTACTTTTCCCCACTTTACTTTAAAGTTTTCCTTTCAGTTACTCGCCAGAGTTCATTCCGTTAACCTAGTTAGCCAACATCAACAATTGTTTATAATCTATAGCAGATTGTGCTCTCTCTCTCTTTCTTCTGTGTCTCAACGAAGAAACAAAGTACGTAACGTTCGTTCCTTCAATCTCATTTTTTACTTGCACACAATCCCTCTGCAAGTGGCTTTAATTGTTTATAATCTATAGCAGATTGTGCTCTCTCTCTTTCTTCTGTGTCTCAACGAAGAAACAAAGTACGTAACGTTCGTTCCTTCAATCTCATTTTTTACTTGCACACAATCCCTCTGCAAGTGGCTTTACTTACTTATGTAAGTACATATACAGTTTTGAGTAGTACACGCAAAAGAGAAAATCATCCCTTTTCCAACCCTTACAATTCTCTACTCATTTTCACATTTACTATAATTTACTGTAAAAATTGTCAAGTGATTTAGAAAAATTCACTTTCAAAATAAAACAAGTGAACATAAACTCTTTACAAAATTTAGTTTTCCCCAAAAAAGGTTGAAGCCACTTTTTTTTAGTGAAAGGTATTCCCTTGGAAAGGAGATCTAGACCTAAAACCTTGTTTTCATTCACGAAAAAAAACGAAAACACACACACTCACTCACTCACTCACCTAAACGGAAAACGAAAGAGGATCAGGAAGCACGTTAACGTTTCAGCTTTCATCTCATCCAGATCCTGCTTTTCCCCAAAAAAAAAACTTTTAGTCAAAATGAGCTGTGTTTGATGAAATCGTCTCCTTTCTTCTTCGAGCAGCGCAACTTGTTACGCTATTTCTCCATTTCTGTTTTATACTTTGTCTTCGTGAAGTGCAGCAAAAAGTGAAGCGACCACGTTTTTTTGAAAACGTTGAAATCATAAAAGATTTAAAAGAGTTTACCAATAAATACCTCATAATTCATTCGCTCAGCTTTGATGTGCAAGTTTATTCTGAATTCACAAACGTTATTTTATACATGTTCTTTAAATAACCAGTGTGAGGCCACACGATAGGCTTTTTTATAACTAAGAAATCTTTTTATAATTATTGGAGTGTGTCAAGAAGAACACGAGCGCACAAATACACAAAAAACTTGTCCCTTTCTTGACACAGGCGTCGCGTCGTATTGACGAAGATACTATTTATTCAATCTGAAAGAAACTTTTCTTCCAAAAAAATAAAACACGTTCTCCATCAAAACGTCCGACTTCAATTTATTGGATCACCGAGAAAGAAATTAATGTTCACGGGATAGCAAACACTTAAGCGAAGCTTATTCCTCCCAGCTTATTGTTAGCGACGGTGATTCAAAAACGTTTTGAACGCAAAAACACAACGTGACAATTTCTGCATTTTGGAATTTTAAACTTATTTTTACTCGTGAGACATTTCTTTTTCACACTCGAAAAAAAAAATTTATTCTTCTTTAAAGAAGACCCAGTGAATTTAAAAAAAAACTAGGTTTTTCGAATTTTGAACAAGGCCACCTACCCTACTTTGCGTTGGCTTTGGTAAGAAAAAAACTTTTTTTTCTTTGATTACACGTCACCGTTTAATCTTCATACACGTTAAAAAGAAATTTATTTTTTTGGTGAGCGAAAATTAAAGTTTTGTTGGTGAGTTTTGAGTTGACTGACTTCATGTGAAATGCAGTGACGTTTTATTCACTTGCTTATTCCTCCCAGCTTATTGTTAGCGACGGTGATTCAAAAACGTTTTGAACGCAAAAACACAACGTGACAATTTCTGCATTTTGGAATTTTAAACTTAGTTTTACTCGTGAGACATTTCTTTTTTCAAACTCGAAAAAAAAATTATTCTTCTTTAAAGAAGACCCAGTGAATTAAAAGAAACTAGGTTTTTCGAATTTTGAACAAGGCCACCTACCCTACTTTGCGTTGGCTTTGGTAAGAAAAAAAAACTTTTTTTTTCTTTGATTACACGTCACCGTTTAATCTTCTTACACGTTAAAAAGAAATTTAGTTTTTTTTGGTGAGCGAAAATTAAAGTTTTGTTGGTGAGTTTTGAGTTGACTGACTTCATGTGAAATGCAGTGACGTTTTATTCACTACCCGACAAAAAAAAAGTAACTTTGTGTCTACTGCTTTAACAAAAAAAAGTTTCACTTTTCAAAATATACTTATATACATTTTTTTGTTTGATGAAAGACCATAAAAGGATTAAGTTCACTCTGCACAAAATATATTTTTTTTCTAAACCAAAAGTAAAGTTGGCATTCGTCTACAAAAAATATTGAAGTTTACACGAATACAAGTTTTTATTCTTCGCTTCATTCAACCTTCAAATTTATATAATAGAGTTGGTACGTTCGAACAGCATTTTAGCATTTTGAAAGCAAAATAAATAAATAAATACTTTTGCAAGCAATCTTACATGCTGTCAACAACTTAAAAAAAAGTAATATTTGCAAAGCAACGCGACAGTTTCTCGTTTCTTTTTCATCATCAGCATTTTCACTTCTCAAAATGATGTTGTTCGTAACTCGGTGGAATCATTCAAACACCTGCATTAGCTGGTCCCTTCTCCTTTGGATCTTCTTGCTGTTTTGTCCAATGGCTTATCTCCAAACAGGTAAGACATAATTTGTTTTATTTCTTTTTCATTCAAATCCCATTCAAAATCAAAATGAGTAATTGCAGCGTCTAAGGAAGTACATGCGTACTAATGCGTACGCGAGTGTAAGTAGTTCCACTTTTGAGTCAAGCAGCGTTCAAATTGCTGTCTCATCTTCCTTTCCTAATACGCTGAAGAGCTCGTTTGGGGCAACTTGAGCCTTACCATCAGAGTCGCAGATTTTTCTTTCTTTCTTTCGTCGTTTCCTCCTTCTACTCACTTTCATTTCATTACTGTACGTGTGGGGTTCCCTAATGGCATTTATTCAAAATGCGGTACAATTTTTGCAAATGGACTAACTTGACTACTACTGTCTCAATAAAAAATCATTGTATTTGTATCGACATTGAAAGAGTTTACCAAAAGTCAAAATGAAGACATGAAGAAAAGTTACTCAATAAAAATAAAACTACTCAAAATCGACAAAGTACATTAAGATTTTATGACTTCATCCGTAAAAACGATGGAGGGAGGCTATGCATATGTATTAGATTAGATCAATTAGCTTATATAACTGTTTTGAAAGAATAAGAGAGAGAGAAAAAAGTGCAAGTGGCTAAGTGATTTTTGTAATTTACGCAAATTTTCAGCAGCCACAGGGACATTTCCGTCTATTTTTGTCGTTGCTTTATGTAAATGTATGCGTAATATTTTTATGTTCCCCTCCTCTCCTTTTTTTCTTCTTTTTTTAGAAAATTGTTATGACTCTCTCTTGTCTTATGAGTGTTTGTGTGTGTGTGTGTGTTGTGGAGTGTCGCCATTTTCAAGAACCACCAACTTTTCCCTCCTTATGAGCTATTCTTAGTTTTAAGTATGTTCATCATCAGTTTCAACTTTCAACAGAGGAAAAAAGTAGAGGCATGCCATGCCGTTTTGGTGAACTCTTTTCCCTCCTGCTCAACCAGCCAGCCAGTTTGTTTGTTTCCTATTGTTTATCCTGCGTTTGATGTTTTCTTTTCTTTTTTCGGGTGTGCAGTAGGCCGGCAGAAATACATTAAATGCTTTCTACTTCTTTTGCTCTGTTGCCTTTACTCCTTATATTTTTTTGCAATGAAGGAACGAACCCGCCATTTTTTTACTCAGTAGTCACTTAAAACTATCCAAAACTTTTTTTTCCCTTTTCATCCTATCATTGATGTCGATGGGAGAAAGCTGAGATAAAAACCACTGCTACTTCTTTAATGATTATGGTCATGATGATTATAGCCATTATGAAGGTAGGATTATCCTCATCACCGTCGTTAAGCGAGGAAATCAGGAGTTTTGCAAATGAAATGAATGAATCTATACATACATAATAACGTTCATATGAAATGTACAATAACGGTTTTTGAAAAAAAAAATCCTGCTCTCCAGATTTCCCTTTTTTACAAAGTGGGATTAAACATAAAAAGAGACTTTAAAAAAAATTTTGGAGGTAGTGAGTGCTACGCCTTCGTTCGTTGATTTCGCTTAATTACTTTGCAGTTACAGTAATCCAGCAATTGTTACAATGTGACCCTGAGGATTTGAAATTTTCATACACGCCGTATTCCTGAAATTATTATACACGGATTTTTTTTTAAAGAAAAAAGCAAAAAAATATTTTATGTGGAGTTTCTAACGGTTCAGAATTTTCACCTTCTCATTTAAAGCCCAGAATCTAATTGAAAAAAATGCGTTATTTGAAAATTGGCTTGAATAAGCCTCCCGTAGAAATCACATTTTTTTATACTTTCCTTTCATGCCTCTGCAGATTAGAAGAGACACTAACGTAATGGATTATTGTGCTCCCTTCATCACAAAAAAAGGCATTGAAGCTATTGTTAACTTTAAAATTAAATAAGTAGCTGGAAGGAAAGAAGACTTCGTGTCGGTATGAATGGAAGGAAGGCATTTATTTTTCCAGCAACGAACGACGTAGGAGTGCGGACTACCGCCGCTTTCTAGTCGATCACTAGTTCACCGCCTGTGACTCGTGATTTGAAAAAAAAAATGACGAGAAGCTGGTGTAGCCCACTCGCCATGATTATGGTGGTTTACGCTCATTTTATTCTCTTATTTAGGGAATGCATAGACACACAGTGATCGACGACATTTGTACTCCGTTATATTATGTAGGGAAATGCTCATACATTTCACAACTTTTTTTTTCGCAGTTCAGTTCAGTTCTTTAGGGGTACGTACGGGTACACACAGGAGAAAACCATGGAGCAGGTCGGATTAAATTGGGTGCAATATGCTGTGACTAATTCACTTCTCTTCAACCACTCTCTTCTCCTTCCCATCTTTTTTTCTTTCCTGTACTCCACCCTTTTCTCTATGAGTTTTTCAACATTTCTCCAGCTTTTTTTTCTATCTGAATGAATCAACTACTTTCTTCGTGAGCACATCCTAGAATGTCTAAGTTTGTATGAAAAATAAACACACGGAACAAAAAAATATCTATACACAATGCAATGCGTATGATGATGATGTGCTAAGTTTCCTTTGCCAAAATTCAAGTTTACTATTTCCAAGAAAAAAAATATCTGTAAGAAGAAAAGAGAGAAGAAAAGGAGTGAATGAGCAAATGAATGTGTTGGCGTGTTACAATTTTTTTTCTCTTATGTTCTGAGCGAGTTATAGATTGAATGAAGCAAAGCAAAGCAAGGGAAGCAAAAATAGAAAAGTAAAAGTAGGCGAGAACAAGAAAATTCCAAGACAAGCAAGAAAGGTCTGAGTGTTTACTTCGAACATCCAGAAAAAAAATATATGGTTCATTGAGTCAGCAACAGACCTAGAAGAAAATCGTGTAACAGCTAGTGCAAACTAAGCACATTATTGTGGGGGATTCATATGCACCTCAATAAATAATGTGATTTCCTATCACCTTCCTTTTCTCCTTCTTTTTTTTTGCAGTGCTAATATACTTACTGCAAAAATGTTTTTTTATCAACAAACATTCCATAACAAAAAGTATTTTTTAAGTTGTATACCTATATTAATATGGTAAGCATGTATCGGTATTCGGTATGGTTATCTAATCAAATCCAAATTAAAATTTGATTCGACTAGAACATGAATGAATTAGTACAATAACTGGCTGTAGCGTGCAACATTCTTCTTCGTCATGACTCGTTTGTGGTACGATTTCCTGTTCGTTTTTTTCTTCTTTGCGTCATAACATAACATAACATGCTTCCATGTTTTGATGCTTATCATGCACAATGGAATGATGTCATGCAAATCCTCATTTCATTTTCAAGTAGTAATAGTAACATGCTACAGACTTCTTTTAATGATCAATCCATCGAACACATTCCTTCTTTTCTTTGTGAATTGCTGCGCATCCCTCCTTTTCCAATCTCATTTCCAGTTTGCGTTTGTTCAATAATTTACAGTAATAAATGATAGGACGTGTACGAGGAAAGAGTTTTTTTTACTCTCTCAAATTTGACTGTTAAGTAAAGTCATTCACATTATCGATTGCATGAACCAATGTTTACGAACTACATACAAACATTTTTAAATACATTTCAAATGGTATTTGCTTTGTCAATTATGGCTTTAGTTGATGACAGCTCATTTTCCCTTCTTTAAGCCCATCGAATACTCGTCACACACAACTTACGACACGTTCCCCATTTGCGCTAAAACAAAGAGTTGTCCTCCCTCCTTCTAGTTTTTTTAAATACTGATTGAAAGCTACTCTAGTAGCTCTCATAACAAAAAAAGTTATGCATATTTGACAGGAAGGATTATCGATTGAAGTGTAGTAGTAAATACTAGTGTGACTTGGAAATAGAAACACACTATTAATCTCAAAGTTTTATAAGGACTGAGTTTGTAGCAAATAAAAAAATAAGTTTCTCGTTCGTTTCGTAGTAGAAGTAGGAGATTTACGTGTGGCATGGCATGAAATTGAAATTTATTCAAGTGTGTTTTTTATGTGTATTTGGGGGTAGGTTTTTGTAGATTTCCTACGTACGTACGTACGTACTCATTTAGGTCGCACTCTCAAGTCACACCTCCAAATAAATGTTCTCAATTTAGCTTCAAGCTCTTCTATGATTTTCCGTCCCGGAAAGGTGAATTGTAGCCTTTAATAATCGGGGAAAAAGTTCAAATCCTTTCATGCTTACATTCCAAAGCAAGCATGCATGCATGTACAGAATCAATCTGCTATAGTAGAAGTAGATACTTTGTGTATTGCTTTTGAATGAACAAGAGAAATAAAGTTTAACATGACTTTACTCGATTCGATTGTAATTGTAATATGATGTAAAAAGGGAAATGGAAGGAATGCTCATTGAAAGTGTTGTCTCAAATTATCCTATTCACAATCAAACGCACAACACCAAAAGGGAAAATGAAGCGTGAATCGTGAATCATGAAACTAATAAAAAAACCTTTGTTGCTCCATTTTTCAACTGTCATCCTAATTTCAAACATTTCTAATTCCTGGAATTATGAAAGTTATGTGTGTAATTTATAATGAACGAATTCTTTATGCGTGCCATTTACTTTGAGTTTGTGTGGGTTGGATTGGATTCGTTCAGCTCTGCAAAATTTCACTCTACTTTTATTTATTTTGACATGACACAATAAAATGCGAGATATTTTGCCTTGAGGTGTATGCCAGATGATTTTGAAATATTTTTTAAGGTGTAGAACAGAAGTCAAGAATTTCCCTAGGGTACATACAATATAATTTTACCTTATTTGTCTTTCTGATTGACATAAATGTGACCCTGAAAAAAATAAATGGTTGAGTAGAGCCCGAACATGGAAAAAGTTGGTTGTTGATTTGCGTCTATTTTTTTGGTATTGACTTTGCGTATATATCATGGTTTGATGATGATGATGATGGTAAAAAATAGCCTGGAGCGGATTATTCTCATATCACTTGTCTTTTTTTTGTTTCGCTTTCTACTTTTATCGTGATACCTACATGCTTGTTTATTATTGGCTTCTTTTATACCTAATTTTGTCCTTCACTGGATTCACGGATATTGCTACATGACTTACGTTTCCCTTTCAATAAAGTATCTAGTGACACGGAAGTTTGAAATATTATAAATGTTTTATTTATTGTTGACGACAATACCATTTAATTTCTAGAGCCTCTGGTTATTTACTCAAATATTGCGTTTTACCGTTTTTCATCTTTTCATGAATATTAAGTATTTTTTATATGAAACTCATTTTTCTTGTTTATACTTAATACAATGGCAAACACCTTTTCCATTTTTATGAAATTGACAAGGACAAACTTAGTTTGAAGAGGAGTTCCACGAATTTTCATATTAAATCACAAAATGGTGTAATAAAATATCATATTTTCTTAAATTATACGCCCAGTGCTATATTTACTTCGTTTTGGGATCAACCTCCCCAGTTCTATTTTGACGCTTGTTTTTTTATTATTTATATTTTAATTTCCATGGAAAGCTGCAAAAAATCTAATTAAGCATTCTATAGGAGTGCTCAATTGGCATTTCCGTATTTTGAAGGTAAAATAAACTTGAAATAAATACGATAATTTGACGATAGTGACTATTTCTGCTAGATTATAAATATGTCGGGGCAAGCAGAGGCATACAATGTATTAAAAAAATAACGGCTTGCTTATCTACCTATACAGTTCCTAATAAATGACATGAAATTGTTGC
>JAHZMX010000707.1:0-22301 GCA_027743895.1 Seira musarum | reverse complement strand
ACTGCAAGAATTACCCCCGTGGTATTGTTTTCAATCCAACTGGTAAGTTGTTTATTTTCCATCCATTGTCTAATCTTCAGTAATTAAGAAATGGATTATCTGTTACAGGAAAATACATCTACCTAACGGATTTCAACCTTCATTGCGTCTTCAGGCTGGATTTCCGAATGACCAAACTGGACCTGATCGTGGACCAATCCGAGCTCTCTCGTCCTTCAGGAATCGATGTGGATGCTTCTGGGAACATCATCGTCTGCGACCACCGGAACTACGCCGTAAAGGTATTCAAGCCAACAGGACGACTTTTGGGGACCTTTACCTCTTTGAAGGAAGACAAGTTCGATTTACCGATGGACGTCGCCGTGATGCCTGCTGGATACCTGGTTGTGTTAGATCTCAACGGCCGAGTCAGAATATTTTAATTATTTCATACTGTAAAATTTATGTAACTAGTCACTTAACTGTATGCTTTGTCAATATTGAATGTCTGTAAAGCTAGTCTTTGTCAAATGTGAGTTTTTTATCATTTTTACCTGCTGTTTTTAAACCGAATTAAATAAAATGTCTAAGTATATTTTTGTATATAATGTTTTTATATTATTGCTATATATTTGCATTCCCTTAAATTGCATTGTTTTGCCTTACGGTTAGATTGCTGTCATTTGTCGTTGAAATATTAAAAAAAAAATCATACTTACTTATTATGACATTGCCGACATCGTGAAGGTAGTTTCATTTACAATCAAGAATTAATTGGGGTCAGGTACATTGAATACATAAGGATGAAATCATTTACTGCCTACTAAATTCTACGAAATCTCATGCTCTTCAGATTACTTTGAAATGTGCTGCCTTGGTTCTTAGGGCGTAAGTAAATGCAGCTATAGCAAGTTACATATATTATTCGCCTTCGAATTCCTCAGGTTTATGGTTTATTCCTCCATATAGAGATTTGTATTGCAACTGAAAATGCATTAAAACGGGTATCATCCCTGCATCCAAACATTTTTTTAAAGAATGGAACAAACTTGCTAAAATGTTTTTTTTTGTAGCAGAAACGTTACCAGGTAAAGAAGGAACCTGTCATCAAAAAAGAATACATTTATATTACTTGGTAATTGACTTAATCTCCTGCCAAACATGATGCATTCTAAGGTATGCCTCATCCGCGTTTAAGTGTTTGTCCTGCTGCATTAACAATTGACTTGACTGATTCAAATTATAAATCATTTTATTGTAGTGTTCATTTCCGTCTAGTCATCAAAACATAAGTCAATTTCCCAAACATTTGCGAACAAAAGGAGTTCAAAAGTCCCATTTAAATTGCAGATGAAAAGTAGAACCACATGTGCATGTATGTATTTAACTTGGTATCGGTATGACTAATGCGAGACCAGTACCTAATGAAATATCACGTCAATGGTTTAAAAATTTCCGTTGTTACTTGTACTTTTTTCCATCTCCACTGCATAATTTCAATATTTGTTTCGTATTCGCTGGGTAAATTCGTAAAAATCACTTTCTTCTTAGGTTCCAAATAAATTGTTAGTTTTCTCTTGAATTACTGCAAGTGTCGACATCGCTAAATAGTCCACTTCAAGACGCGTATGAAAGTCATGTCGTTCCAACAAAATCGACTAAACTGTTGTCGGTATTGCCTTTATGCGCTGTTTTACACGGCATATGTTGATTGTTATAATTGATGTTGAATGAAGGACGATGGGCTTATTAAATATGGATCATGTCAATCAAATCAGACAGCCATTCATGTTTTATACATTTTGTGGGGTTCTGATCTGATCTGCAAATATTTTGACAGACAAATTCAGTAGAATGACCTTATTCAATGCACAATTACGTAGCAGTTTGTCTTCCCCTAAGATCCACATTATTCAGAGTATTTTCACCTTTAAAATCCCAGAAAATCACAAAAATTTGATTTTCCACAAATAGTTTATCGTATTTGATGATTAATGACGGAATTTTATAAGACAAAACGTTCACTGAAAGAATCTAGTTCACTAGATTCAGCACGATTTATCTAGTTTAAGCCGACAGTGAAACCAAAATAGAATAAATACGCAATAGTTAATAATCACTTGAATTAAGTTTTCGGCTTAGGTAACATCTCATTGTCAAGACGTAATGTTCGGGAAAACAATTTTTAAAACAATGGAATGCAATATGCGGAATCCATTTAAGAAACTGATTGATTGATTTAACTCCATTAGAAGGAATTGATTTAATTTGATCGTCTTACATAAGAGTCTAGCCTTGACTGGGACACCCCTTGTAGTTTTGCAAAAGTTTAAACAACTAGAATTTGGAATTACACTCCGATATTGACTTTTAGATTTTTATGTTTGTGATTTTGAATATTAAATATTTCATTATATAGCTCCTATGAATTCTTCGTAATTTTGAATCATTCAAATGGTGGCAAATATCAATGATAAAGAAATAAGTAAATTATGGAAAGCTTCCACTCGACATTCCAAAGAAAAGTGAGCTATTTTAAGATTTCGATATCATTTGTCTGGAAATAGTGAAATGCGAGTCTGTTTGACTGGTTCTACGACTCAATTTTAATACAAGATCATGGCTACATTTAAACTTTTCTGAGAATGTGATATGATTTGATAGTGAAATGGAGTAATGTTATATTTATCTTTTTTTATTATTATGGCAGTATTGACAGCATAGCGTAGTATGCAATAAAGTAACAATTTATCTTATCTAACTACTATAGTCAAAAGATATTAATAATTAGTCCCTGTCGAAAGGGAATGAAAAATAGCGCTAGCTATTCCTACCGTTAGTCCCACAACTTCCACACTACATATAAATCATGGCTGGAATTAACAATGAGCCCACAGAATTGTACGCAACGATGATTATGATCAAGGGAACAAATGTCTAAGAATGTAAATATTCGCCATTCAGTAAAACCACTTCATCGTTGACAAAAGAACTTTGAGTTTCGTTCGCCAATTAGATTTTTGCCAATTGAATTACAGAATTGCACTTGAAAGAATATGATTAGAATCCGTGCATCACACCAACCAATGCACTTCATTTTGAAAATAGTAAATTGATGTGATTCACAGAGAAATTAATTATGACTAAATTATTTCTACTATGTATTTATTTGTGATATCCTTGTCAATTTTGAACTAAGCTACTTAACGTGAGAGAATGTGTTCAAAAATTATTAACACTAGCGATATACTTACATATTGCTATAGTGAACATTTTGAAAAAGTGATGCAGCAGATGAATTTAACTACAACTGTTTCCGTTTTTAACATTTACACAAATTGCATTAATTATGAAGAGAAATTAAAATCAATTCGCGTTGCGTATATAGATTTGATAAAATTTAAATAGGAATCAACCCATCTGCTGTTAGAATAATCAAGTTGATTTTTTTTTTTTGAAACTATCGATAGACTTCAATTCAAACCTTCGCGTTCTAATTTTGACTAATATTTTGCAAGAAGCAAATATTTTGCGATGAATGAAGAGGCCTTGGTTGAAGTTTAATTTGACTGTGGTTTAGATTCCGCCTCAGAAAGATTTTGTGATTTACTAGACAGTGTAAGTTCGTCGACAGAAAATGACTTTGGTCATTTAGCTATAGAGGATAGCTTGGCCCACTCTCAAGGCATTATACTAACGACGACCCTGTTTCCCATAGATGTAGGTTTCGTCATGTTTGGAATCATGTGTTTTCCACTGCCAGCTTGTGGGCCAGATTCAGGTTGATGGAGAGTGCCATCAATCATGTTAGTTGGATAACTGCTTTTTACAACGATTTTTCTTCCACTGTCTTGTCCAACTTGATTCAAAAATTTATTGAGTCCGGTGACGGTGATTTGAGGGATGTTTTGAACATCAAGATAAATTAGCTTGCGGCAGCGGCGTAAGTGATCGAGACTGATGTTCGTTAGTTGAGGGCAGCCAGTGATGTACAAATGTGTCAGGTTTTCCAAACTAGGTGAGTCAGGTGCACCCAATTGAGCGATACCGGCGTCAGTGATGCGAGGACAACAGCTTAAATCTAGTCTGGCAATGCTGCCCGCATGCTGAGTTACGTATCTATTAAATAAATCATAGTATAGTTTAGCTGTATAGTAATCATAGTATAGCTGTAATTGTAGTAACAAACCTTAAAGACACATCAGAAAGATGAGCACCCGCCAGGCTCAAGTATTTCAAATTACGTAAACGGGATTTTGAGTCAGTCAAGCCAGGTCGTGAGTCCACTGGTGGCGCAAGAACCTCCCGAACAGCGCTATCCAAAAGATGATCAACATACCCCAAATCTAAGCCAGATAAGGATGGACAAAAGCATGTTTTCAATGCTGAGGCAGTGGTCCAAGAGCTTCCTTGCAGAGATAGTTCTTTCAATTGAGGAAGCCGACTAATTATCCAGAGAAGCTGTTGCTTAGAAATCTTTGTCCAGTTAAGTACGAGAATGGAAGGTTGTCGTCGAACAACGCCTTTCAACATGTCAGGGGTTATTGTTCTGTGAAAAGGGAGAGGTAAATGCGTACGCATGAAGCATTACAGGTGGTAAAAAAAGCAAACTTTACTCTAACATTACACACAGACACAGATTTAAAGTACAAAATGGATAAACTTGCCTTTGAGAAAGATCAATTTTCTCCCAGAGACTAGGAGTCAGCCCAATGCGATTCCAGTCCTTCGAGACACAAAGAACACGATTCAAGGACTTGAGATCCAAACGTTTGAAGACATTTAGCCAAATCTTTGGTTCCTTCGAGTGGACAGGAGGGACAGCCTTTTTCTTAGAGGATTTGCGAGCTTCCTCCTCAGGCAACGTTAACGGGGCAGGTCTAACAACATTAAAGGGCTTCTTTAAATTTTTTCCACTGCCATTCATAATTTTTCCTGATAGCTCGGTTCTGCACAACATCAAATATGCAATTCATGCATTACTGTAGCACTAAAGCATACTACTGAGGACAATAAACATAAAAAACACAGAAATACTTTTAGATTTTACTCATACCTGAATGGGTACTTGATAGGTGTGGCCTTTTTTGCTGCCTCTCCGTCCGAACTTTCAGTGCTTGCTTTCTCTTCATCAGTCTCAGGCTCTGCCATTTCTTGTTTAATTTTCTTCGCAGGAATGATGTCATCTGTCGAGCTGTCAGGTTCCTTTATTACCACTACGGGTTTGTCCACATCGCCGTTTCTCAAAAACTCTTCCGATAACCGCCTATTCTGCTTCGTTTTGGGTATGTCTGTGGTAGAGAAAGCACGCTTGATCGTAGAACTAACCTTGTTTGCCGCAGCTTTCATTGACTCTTCTGTCGATCGTCTACGAACTACTTGGTCGATCTTTTGTCGGACCAAATCCTCATCCTCTCGTAACTATAAAAAGTAAAAGGACGAAAAATAAAGTTTTAAAAGTGTGCATCAATAATAAAGCATAAACTATCAAAAAATGCATTGTAAAATAAATCATTTATCATCTCTTAAAAATGGAAGCTTTTTTATTCAAATGTACCGCTCTGTCGACACTATTCTTCTTTATTTGAAGGCGCTCGGCGGTATCATTGATCTCTTGCTTCACGATTGCTTCGGAAATGTCTGGTTTAAAGTCCATGAGGGGGCTGTATCCTGGTTTTCCATTTGGAATTATCGGAGGAGTTGTAGTTCCATTTATATTGTTAGCAAGTTTTATATCCGCAACAATGCCATTGTTCCCTTCAGAGTAATTATTGGAATTGATGTTGGTAATACAAATGTTGTCACCGGAGTAACTACGTTTATCGTCATGCGATTTCATTCGTTTCACTCCTCTCACGGGTTTACTTTTGTCCACACACATCGGACATTCCCAACTATTTGGGAGATCTTCATTCACAATTGCAATAGATCGGGCACAAACTTCAGATGAGATGCACAAAGGATGGACTATCTTCAAACACATAATACACTCCATGAGCGTGGACGGTCCGTGATTTGCTTTTCCCATGATTTGAAAAGCATTCGGTCCTTCTCCCCAACCATCCTTGCCACACTCATCACAATTTGCGGTCACAGGTAACTGAGGACGTAAGCAATCCCTCATTACGCAAATGCGTCGGCGAGCTGAAGGCTCTTTCGTGTCGTTGTACTTTTGTCTTGCGATGCAATTCAGGCACTCGTTACAGTCTTCGGTTATATTGCAAGCTTGGCAACTCCCGCAACGCACTCTTCGACGAAATATTTCATCAACTGCGGGAACTGGACTGGATAATCCACAACTAAAGTTACACAGTGACTGGTTCTTCGACAATCGTCTACTGTAATCCACTTTGCCCACGTCCTAAAAGAATACAAACGAAATTTGTTGATTTTTTTCTATTTTCTGTATTTAATCAATTTCAGGAATCACTTCAAAAAAATTCTTCTGCACCTCTGCCTTTTCTCCAGGCCAAATTAGAATTGGTTTCCCAGTGACTGCTTTGGCAGGACTGTCGTAACGATGTTTCTCAACTATTTGCTTGATGGATCTTAGCAATGCAACAGGATCGTATATTAAGGCAGGAACATTCTTTCGCTGGATTGGTAGCTGGTGTAGATATAGAACAATTGCTTTCAACCCAAGAAGCTCCTGTGGGCTCAGTGCTACATCCTAAGACGCAATACAAATAGTTTCTTTTTTAATGTCTTAATACTTATATTACTTATAACTCCTGATGTAATGGAGCTATGTACATATTTCAGAGATGACGATGACGACTAAACAAGTCATTCATTGTGAAACGTGAGATAAGGAAAATTGAGATTCACATTTTTAAGTTCAGAAAGACTCGTGAACGCACGTTTCTTCTTGCAAATATTTTGGTAATGAGTTTACGATTGCTTTAACAGTATGTGTCCCTTTAACATTTATATGCATAATCCTCTACATCTACAAAATCAATATCAGTGTTGCATCCATGATATCCAAGTCTTAACTGACGCTGAATTTCATACAAGCTTCAATTTAAACGTTCATATAAGCAGGATTCTAATTGAAAATATTTTTCATAAGCTTCCATTGAAGGTAATTAATTCTAATTTTTTCAGAACAAGCAATAAAAATGTAAGGTAGCAAACCTCTGGAACTAGTCTTTCCCCAGCGGTTGGCTTCCACTCTTCATTCTCCTCCTCGTCGGATGGAATGCGTATATAACTTTGGCCCATTAAACAATGAACGTACCTCTCCAACGTATACCATAACATTTCCGTGAAAAAAGGGTAACGAAACTTTTGGGGAACCTGAAACACGGAAATATAAATTGAAAAGAAAACTGCAATTCTCCAGTGAATGCTTTTTTAAGCAATTTTTCTTATGAAGTTAGTTAGTGATACATATTCATTGTTAACAAGGTTCAATATAATCAGATTTAATGTATTTTAAATTTTCATTTTCCATTTGCATTCATTTCATCTTGCATTTCTTTATGATCAAAAATACCTTTGCTCCTCTGAGAATGTGGTACCAAACTGACGTTCCACCAAAGTCAACATGGAAATCAGTGTAACATCCTTTTACACTCATAAGGCAATACTTTTGAACTTTAGGATACATCATTTCGTCCATTACCTAATAATTTTACGAAATAGCTATGTGGTTACTGGGGTTACTAGAGACAAGCTTTAAACTCTTTTACAAGGCCTCAAAATGTAAATGAGAGTAAATTCCAGAAGACACTTACATTGGTCGACTCTGTTTGCATACTTTTCAAATGGCGAGGCCAAACTCTGTCTACCCAGTCTAGCTGTCTGACAACGGTTGGTGCTTCCACAAAATTTTCCAGTTTTGTATGAGAAAATTCAAGACTTATAACGTTAAGTAATCTATCTTTATTTGTCTTTTCATAATATTCTTGCCACTGTTTCATTGTTAGCTCCATATTCTTTTGTGTTTTTACGTCCATCACATCCAACAATCGTTTTGAGCCTGTGTGAATTAAAAATGATATTCTAAAACCTATCAACAACAGGGAAACTAGTCATGGAAATAACACGGCGAAATAATGTAGAAACGTCTCACCGACACAGGTTCGAACATCGCCAACATGAAAGTTAGAACCAGGAATTCGTATACCTAATCCCTCCTTGTCATGAAAAACGAGGGGTTCACTAAAGCCATATTGTTGAATGTAGGCCAAGTTAAAATCTGCGAAAGTATTTTTTTAATGAATGTTCAAAGTTTTATGGGAATGGCAATGAATCTATTCATGAATGAAGGGTTCTGTCTTGTGTTGTGCCATTACCAGAGCCTTTCATCTCTTTCACGAGATTTTTGTCAAAACGGGGTGAATGAAGCTTTTCTTCAAGGTCAAAGCTTTGCGGTCCTTCAATCTCATCGTCTGCTTCTCCAAGAGCCCAGTCATCAGTGTAAAATTTCCTCTCCTTTCTGTCTCGCTATTATTTACATATAGAAATAAAGAAAGATGTTGTGATATATGAGATGAAGAATGCGTCTTGAAACATTTTATCACACTAATTCCCATTATAAAAAAAATTAGCGTTTGAACATTTGTTTGGAAATGTAATAAACTAAAGCAACAATTTCATAAAATTTGCCAACAAAATTATCAACAAATACCAAGCAAATGGATGCGCAAAGTTAAAAATTTAATTTATTCTCAATAGTAAGCAAAAAGATAGGATCAGGGCAGGTCAGGTCTCTCAGCGTGCTCCGAATTAAAGCCTCAGTATGCAAAATGTAATAAAACTAGCAATTGCTTACAAGCTGTCGAGTGACACGCTTCGGACTTTTGTCCATTTTTGACTTCGGTTTCACGCATATTTTCTCTTCAAATTCCATCCCGGCAGAATATTTATTCGATTTGCACCACTCGCCTAAACTGTAAAAATTAATTTAACTAAAGCTTTGCATAAGGCATGAACCAGTTCTTCGGAAGCCTAAAATTCCACAATATTCTGGCCTTTTTATGTTACGCACCAATTTCTCGGAATTTCCGACAAATTTTCCATCAGCTTTTTTATTACGAAAGAACGATTTTATTGCTTCATTTTTTATTAATTCGACTAATAAAAACTTTGCACTGTTTTCTTTTGCAAACAATTTCAATTGTTGTTATAGATTGAGGAAGAATGTTCTTTTCCCATATGCATAATTAGCCGGTTACAGGGTTGAAACTTTTTGTGCTCCATGGAAGTTTTCTTTGATTTAATTTTCCTTGTGTTTCCGATAGGAGCAAATTAAGTGAGTAACTGACACATGAATGCACATTTAAAGAGCCAGTAAAATCTTATCATCGAAGTCAAATATATTTATGCCCTTCTTTCGAGAATTAAGTCAGGCAGTTTCGGCATAGAGGTATTTCTAAATCACTTATTACTGAAGTCATTTTGGAACAACACAAAAATACTGCCTGTAAGCACTTTTGTTTATCGTAAAAGTTTACAAGTTGAGCTGATGAGATGAATCCCTTTTTGTCTAAGCCACGAGAGGAAAACACGATGCAAAAATTGAAGACGCTTCATTCATGCCCGAGCTCCTGTAGGTCTCACGTCCATGTACACAGCCAAACGAATGAGCCTTCTTACATTAATTACGATGTGTATAATGTGTTGACAAATAACGTTTCTTTGCAAAAACTTCCTAAAAGGACACAGAAATATTTTCCAATTAGGAATATCGTAATTAAACAAATAAAATTGTTCCTTTGATGTGAAATTTTGCTTTTTACTTTGAAAGAGAGCAGTCTGTGTACTTCCTCATTGATGATACTTTTTCCACTAAGGCTCCGATTTCTATTTCGGAAATATTTTGTATGATGACAAAATGCTCTAGCTAAGGTGTACTATATAAAGCTCCTAATCCTCATCTTCTTTTCATGGTTTGCTTGCCGTATTATTATTACAATGGCAGTGGCATCCTTTGCGTTTTTTTATTTAGAATTGTGCTTGAAAGGAAGGACTTATATAAAAGTTTCTCTTGTAAATGATGTTTTTTAACAACATATGGCTTCACAAACACGATGCGATGGTAGGAGAGGAGCCTAGGTTTCGACGACGGGGTGGAAATGAATATAAACAGACATGATGCGAATAATACGTGAGGCTAACGGACTACACATGAAAGTTCTCATCAATTCTGTGTGGTAAGAATGACGATAGGCACGATATTCTTCTATTTCTGCTTCTGCTTGCACTGCATAGTCAAGTCAAGTTTGTTGTGAGAGATGTTGCTTGGTGTACAGAATAACTCCAATTTTTCTACTTACCATAAACCCCAAATGCAGTTTTTTATTCAACATTTCAGTTTAAATTACATTTTTTAAAGAATTAGGAACTTATAAGTTTCAAGGGACAATTGGAAAAATTCTAAATAAATTTATTCATTAAATAAATTCATTCATTAAGTAAATATGAGTGAAATTATTTGCAATGAATTAACTGATTCGTAAATTTTAAGAGTTAATATGTCATTACTATTCGATGCTTTGGTCAATTTTGTTAGATTCAAACTTAATTTATATTTTATGTATTTAGGTTTTTCTTAATTAAAAAACTGTAAATTATGTTTGTTCGTAAAAGTAAGTATAATAGTAGGTAGACATCATTTATAGGGTTTCTTGTATGGATGTACAAATATATGTATGAATACATTCGACAATGGTACGTAAAATGTGAGTGAGTGTCAGCAAACCCATGTTTACTAGCTTGTTCAGCCTCTTCTCCATGGTTCTCCATCAAGAGCCCAAGCCCACACATTGCATGATAGTTTTTTTTATCGAAAATCGCTTGTTGAAAAATGCTAAAAAGCTGAAATTGTTCACAACCTAGACCCAAAGTAAAAATGCGAAAAGATTTACTTTGGGCCAAGAACGAAATTTTACCATTCTAACACAATCCATGCTACATATTCCATCATATTTTTTTACATCTACCTACAGTTGTCCTGCTGAAATTGAGCAAGACTGAATCTGAAACGAGGAGAAACGAGTAAGCTTCCTTTACTCTAATCTATTCAAGTCTGTACGCACATGTAGGCAAATGTAGGTAAGCGGCTTACCATAAGCTTCTTTTGTGCTTAAAATGGATTTTTTCTTAAACAGATCTGCACATTTCTTTCTGAATAAACTTTGTTGCAAAATTATTTTTTTTCAAACTTTGAAGCTCAACCGTTCCAGCAAAAGATGAAATGGATATGAAATTTCCGGGAAATCCAGCAAAAATTACATACGCAGTTCAAAACTACCCAACAAAAACTTGTGTGTGTAGCCATCATTCTCATGCAAAATCTTTCCACGATTCATAATTGGAGCACAGATTATTGCCTATTTTTTTACTATTATAGATCAGTTGCTAACAAATATTGGAGCAACTTTTGCTCTTATCATCAGAATAAATCGCTCTGCACTTGTCTTTTCATAAACTTCATGTTTGATTAAAATGACAATAAGCAAATATCATAGAGCTTCCAAAATTTCAACTGCTGATGAATTTGACAAACCATTCGTGATTAAATTATCGATATTCAAATATAGACGATAAAATTCATGTTACATTACAATCTTTGCTACAGGCTATTGTGAAAGCTCCAACAGACCACTTTATTTACCAATTTTTGGACATTTTGTCCCATCTTGCCCCATCCCAACGGAATAGAAATACAATTATACTTACATAGGACATGAGTCAGAATAAGCCAGGAACATGCGTCTACGCTTGTTTGTAGTTTAGCAAGAAATGAGTCACTGTATGGGATGGATGTATGTCTTAAATTAAGGATTAAGGCGAATTTATTAACACTTTTAAAAACATCTAAACAAAACGTTATTTCTTTATATGGTCTCTTAGTCAGTCGGATGGGCTGAGGATCGTCACAAAAAAGTCATTGATTTGTTAAGAAGAGAAAAGTTTTTCGTTTTGCTTCTGATGGTTGGAGGGGAACTTTAGGATGAATTCCACTCCAGCCGGAAGATTTGCGATGAGATGCTCAAGAAACCAAAGATATTCTCAAAGGTTTAGAATTAGAAGGACAAGAGAGACGGTGTTTTCACAGACTATGCAATGACCTTTTTCGCTGATGCATGAAATTATCATTAGCAATAAAACTGTCCATGAAGGATTTTAAAACATTTTTAATACGCAGGGCAAAACATATTCTATTTCCACGGCGTTGCTAAATCATATTGTTGTGATAAGTAATGAAGAAGATTATCATATCGTGAACATAAAATTGTTTTTCTTACACAAAGATGAAAATACTTTGTCCTTATGCTGTTATTTTTTCGTCGTGTTCGTTGGTCTATTGTTACAAAGGAATGCTCGTGCTAACTAGTATCCTTGCTTGCAAAATGACTCGAACACGTATTAGCGCACTAAACGTAAAGTGCAAATCGACAGGTATTATCCGTATCATTTATAATGAAGATTATAATCATAAAAATGCCTCTAAACGTAACAAGATCTCAAGCCATAATACCCTCCAGTCAGTTTCTTTATTTCTTCATGATTGAGTAGCATCATAATATCATGATGAACATTATTGTACATGGTATCATCATTTTATCCGTAAAAGTATCTCACGCTGCGTATCGGAATTGGGAATAATCCGCCTCCAAAATATTGCACTGGAAGGTCGAAACGTCGTTTTTTGCAGTTCGTGATGCTGTGCATTTTACCTAATCATAAATAACCACACACTCGTTCATTATTCAATGGAGTGTTAGGATCGGAGTTCCTGCAAACATTTTTGTGCAAAAATGTAAATCTTGTGGCAGTCAATCTAACAACCCCAGATCATTTACCTGAAGAAAAAATGGAAACAAAAGTATGAACCAGGAGTCTATTATTTTTTTCTTTAATGACTTCATACCTCATACAAAAACCTATTCAAGTGGTATTCATCGAACGTGAACATATTGATTCATAGAAATACATTTATTTCCTCACTGTTTATTTAATCAGTCAACACCAAAGTGCTCTTTTTCATGAGAAATCTTCCTGATTTGTGATAAAGTTTAGCACCCTTATTCATCATTTAAGTATTTATCCGTATCCATCACGTTTAGGTAGATGAAATCAGGATTATATCGATATCAGAATAGTTCAATGTTCCAATTCAAAGCAAATACTGATAATATAGCTGTTGGGACAATATGTGATTGTGAATTATACTCAAGTCGCATTGTATTATTATACACATACATATATCCCACAACTTCTTCAGAAGAAAAGATTGTGTTAATTTGACAAGAAACAAAATATTCTGGTTTGAAGTGCTGTCTAAAAACCTATGCCGCATATTTGAAAGCCCATGCATTTTTGTTCACCGGTGTGAGTGTGATCTATAAAATGACATAAAATGTCATTGAAAAGCTTAGACTTACAATTCGTGCTTTCAGTTGATAGATTAGTTTGAATCTGTTATCACAATTTAAGATAAGTACTTTAGTACTTATGCTAACAAAAAAGTGCAAATTGACGGACACCGGAAAACTTATTCAATGTTACATATTATCTTGACAACCAAATACTTTATACGTGAAGTGGCATGATATTGTGGAAGTTTTCATGAATTTTGTAAAAAACTAATCCGCGAAGTGGAATACGTGCAATTCGTTTGTATTTGACAATGATGGGATGGTGCAACATCCCAATTAAAAATTCCAAAAGTTCATTGGACAAAGCCTACACAGGGAAGAGCAAATCAATTGATTGAATTGATTAACGAATCTAGGAAAAAAAGAACACATCCCCCGAAACCAAATTCTGATATTCTACATTTCTACTTATAATCGTTTACACATTGATTATATGTAACTAATAATTAGGTTTGCAATACATATAAAGTTCAACGTGTGCCGTGCCTGATTAGGATGAGCATGTGGTGGGGTAAACAATTTTTGTCCCACTTGAGTTCGTTTTTCTTCATTGCATGCCTTGCATGTTGTCATCATACTTGATAAACTAACAATGCATGAAATTCATGTTATAATCATATATGCCCTTTGTAAAAAATAAACGATGTGAGATGATAAGTATTAAACACTCTAAATCTCCGTATCAAGTTTGACTTATGTATCTCCTTGATGAAGAAACGATGATGATCATGATCATGATCATGACGAGCATTGCAATAAACGAGCCATTTCTGAACGTTGTGTGGCATTTTCCATTGGTGACTACCAATTAGGGATGATCATTAAAAAATTGGTACGTAAATCTGGGGTTTTATGCCTACTTCTCCACTAAAGCGATCACATCATCACATCGAGAGTATTATTGTAGTAGTGCCAGCAAAAATAAAGTCTGTTAAAGGTAAAAGGAAAATTTGTGATTATCTTTGTGATTCTTCTAGTTTTACATCATGATCATGACACAAGCAGGTAAAAATGCTACTGGGAATCTCTCGAGTTTTATTATCTGTTAAGTAGTAAAGTAACAGCTTTTTTTAAAGTTTCGTTCTCCATGATAAATTCTCTAATAAATAAAGTGCAGATACATAAGTACACGCTAAAGGCTTTTTGTCATTGTCTCTGCCTATATGAAGTTAAATATAAGCACAGAACGTTTTTACGCCTTCGTTTTGATTATTTCCATTTAATGATGAATATTTAATTACATTTGCGAACTTTTTCCGTATATAGAAAGTGTGCGTCGACAGGTGAGGAAGGAATAAAATATCTAAAAATATATTGCTGTAGTGATGCTGTAAATCATGAAAATGGTAATGGCAAAAACCAGGCTTCTAATCCGTTGAATTTATTCTTCGACATAAACTTTGAAATAGACACAGATATTATTACTTCATAAGTTTGAGTGGAGGGAGGACACATATGCCTATGTGTATAAGAGTTAAACCTTCTCGTTATTTTCTGAGTCTCACCACTCGAATTCGGTGCGAGACAAAGGATCGCATATAAAAAGATTAATAAGAATGATTCTAGATTCTAGACAATGGTGACTTGTTATCTGCTGGTATTCTTGATTGTGAGAAATGTACAACGATGAAAAACAAATGACTTCTACCGACAAGACAATAAAGTGGTTTAGTGTTTACTTGATTCTGTTTTGACCAGGAAACACATTTTTTCCCTTCAATTATTTTCAATCATCGGACTTATTAATATCTCAATCAAAGGAACCGTGAAGATATTTTTAAAATACTTTTAAAATGCAATCTGTTGGAACTGGTGCTACTGGTGGCGGAGGGAAAGCTAATTCTCCAGCGAACCTTGCTTTGGTCTCATCGTTGTACTACGACAATTATGCATATAGCCCAGCCTCTGTGACTTCCATCCCTGCACAAGCACAACAGGAGGAGGTATGTACTTACTTCATCACTGGAAAATATTTGAGTAGAAATTTTTTCAGCCTAGTTTAGCAGCAATTATATATTTATTACAATTTGTACGTGTGTGATCGATCTAATTTTAATAACATATTCATTCAGAGGACGCAATAAACCGCATGTGTCAATAGCCATAAAATGATTGCGCATTTGCCATTTTAGACTGCTTAATTGTTTAAACTTTGCAGTCTGCGATGACATCAAGCCTTATGGAACTCATAACTTAGATTTTTACGACTTACAACGATTGAAATCTTCGGCAATAGGAAAACACTCTAGTCACTTCACCTGCTTTCCCTCACGAACCTTGGATTTCATTTTAACGTTAATTGCTTTTTTTAAATTTTGTAGTTACGCAAAAGTGAATGCATATATAATAAATGCTATGTGCTTTTCAAGCCTATTTTTGGTCTCAAGCAGGATATTATATTAAATTAGGTAGTCATGATCAAACATGGATTGATTTAGATTCAAACTCCATTTTTCATACCAGATTTTCAACAAGTGTTCAAAGCTGAATTGAAATTCAAATTACTTTAACATGTGCAGATTTTGTTCACCATAAAACCAAACCATCATAAACAATAATAAAATAAAATAAAATATTCATGTTTATGATGTCAACAAAATGGCTTCAGTCACCCTTATATCTTTCCAAGAGTGATCTAGGATATGCAACGAAATCTGCATAAGACAAAACTCATGAAATGCAATCTCAAAGATAAAAACAATGCATAACAATAAGCAATTTTTCGGATACTGAAATTATAAATTATGGATAGAACAAATCTCTTTTGTAATGTTAGATTTCATATGACTTACAATCATGTCTTAGTCTTATGATATGATATGAGCGAGTAAATGTTATTGTTACACAATACACACTTTTATGTACGGGTATGGAAAATTAGACCTTTAGTGGCAGATGTAACGTATATTTTCTCCACAAAAATTAACCTGAAACCTTCACATAAATTTTTGTCTCCTTCCGCTCTGTTGAGAATCTCGTTCGCATTTCGCAACTATTCCTGCGTAAACTTCCAACATTAAGTTATGCCAAATGTATTTAGACGCTAGAAGGAAATCATCCTTTTTTGTACTTAAAAATCTGGACAAGAAAAAAGGAAGAAATATGATGAGGATGCACTTGCTTGGATTTTTCGTTTCACACATCCTCATCATCAAGAGTTTCTCTTAGGTTTTACCTGTTTCACACACACAAGAAGGTGGGAAATGCGAAAAGGCATTTTAAAGTTGAGCAACAAATGTTTTCATTTTGTTTTGTTAGTTCATAAATAATTATCCTTGCAAAAATGTGAAATGCAAAAGCGCTCCCATTGCATTGCAACTAGCTAAAAAGTAACGGTAGCAAAAAGCATTGGGTAAACAATGATTTAAGAAAATTCTAGATATGCCTATACACTTTACTTTTTGCAACAATGTTTTTTTGTGACTCTTGGCTGCGAAGAATAAATATATTTCATGAAATGACTTGAAAAATTTGTGCGTATGTTATAATTCATAATTATTTCTAAGAAACAGCTCATGTCTCACAGACATTTTTTTTATTTCAAGAACAATTCAAATGAAATAGTCCCCAGAAAATGACCGTTCGCGTGAGTGAAATTACTAAAATGGTAAAGTTGATGCGAACAATTCCGTGACTTTATAAATAATCACTGTGAAAGCATCATTTTTGGAATCATTGTACATGATACGATGTGACTCCTGGCTCCAACAAAGTTTGAAAAAAAAGTGATAACGTGCTAAAAATAAACTCCTATTTCCTGAAATATTTGATTGCGATTTGTCTGAAAAAGAAAGTTTTTGTTTACTTTGATAATGTTAATTTGAAGAATCACTAAGAAGACAGTGAAACAAATTGAGTGCAAGAAAATTATTGTTTTTTTCCCTAAGAAAGTATAATGCTCGCCTTTCATAATTCGTTTATTCCGGAATGGGACGGGGAGTCCGAGCCTTGTGGTAGTAACTGCAGTAAAACCCCTCCAAAAGAAGTATGCCAAGTTTGGCTGGAATGCTGAATGAAAAGTTGAAAAACATTTTTTAGAACAGAGAAATTAATTTCCTTTTGCTAATTAACCTCGAAGGTCATGCTAATTATTTCTTGAAGATTAAGTACATTTAGTCTAACAAATCGTAGTTATGTTGTTTCTTTTGTATTTACAAAATTACACAAAAAGACTCGTAAAATAGTTTTTAGTACGAATTTAGAGTGAAATTTTTATGATCCCAAAACAACTCAATGCGTACCTACCTATTAATTTCTATTTTTATGTCATTATGGAAATAAAATTGATTGAGCAATCCGTTGATATGAATTTACTTATATTGACTTTCCAATGAAAGGACTGAATTAATTAAAAACAAGTGAATACGTCTTCAGTGCTGAAATTACCAAAGGAAGCTTGAATTAAAGAACGTCACTCCTAAAAAATTCGTGCGTTTTTGCAAAGATGTATTATCAAACAAATTGGGAATTGGAACATGTCAAGCTACTTAGCGAGGAGCTCAGTCACCTCAGATACAAAGTATTAACTATTTTTTTTAAATAAATTAAATTCCAAGTAATCTTTAAAAAAAATCAAGATCATTGTAAGCCTTTTCTAGTCTTTCCATCAGGAAGAGTTGAACAATATTTACAGAATATTTCAATATTTGATTGATGTCAAAATCATCAATAAATATCTTACTACTACCATCATGGAGAAAACTATTTAAACTTTCGTAGTTCAGTTGCGAATACTTAATTCATGCAGAAGTTGTAAATAAATATATTTAAATAGTGAGATTTAATTGATGTAGTTCTGTCTGCAGTTTAGTTTGAAATTTTAACTCTTTCGTGCAGTTCTTACTTGCAGTATCCTTACGCATAAAACCTCTGTGATTTCAACGTTTATATATAGCTACGTTGAACCAGTTTTGTTGTTTGAGCTGTTAAGAAAGTTAACCTAATTATTCATCCATGAATTCCGGACTCTCAAAAACCTCGGAAAACATGGGGACGTATGAATATCAAGAAGAAGTCGAGGATGAGGTGTGAAATATTACGAAAAATGAAACAAAAAAAAAAAAGCTTTTTTCCTAGTCTAGTCTAACACGCACTCAAATTCTAAAACCGTTGTTCACGATTTTTAGTAAATGGGCTGTCTCACAGAAACGTTTTCTAGTTTCAAACAGTTTTTTTGCGAATTTATTTATTTTCAATTTCTTCAGCTTGATTTTGTCGTTGAAAGACTTCAGCAGTGCTGCAGTGCTATGCAATCATCTTTTGTCAGGTCTGTCACTTGTAGACGCATCCATTTCTAGAAATTGTTTTCAGGGTCTAAAAGTTCAGAAGGGATTTAAAGAGAATAGTGCAGTCGGCATTGTCGTTGCTTTGTCTGGCGCGGTAGACTTACATACACTTGCATCGAAATTCATAAGTATTGGAATTAGATTAGGCATTAGGCTACTGTCAAAATTGCAGCAATAATATTAATTTAAAAATTGATAATTTAACGATGAGCTTGCTTGTGGAATTTCTGTACTTATGTCGCATAGAAAGTTTGATTGTCCGTGCCGTGCCATTGTACTTATATGGTTTTCATTAATTGTTGGCCATTGCTCAGAGACTTGTGGAGGATGATGTGTCAACGACAACAAAACATTGAAATTAATGCTACATTATTGTATAACTAAAATGGAATGGATTCCCCCTGAGTTACGGTCGTATTACATGAAAGGGGTAAGGCGAAACTAACTTTTTCGTAAAGCTTCAATTCCCAGTTTAATTTACAAATCTATTTTTTGTAGTTCTTATTTTTTTAAAGAAAGTTTTGCCTGCACGAGACCAGTTTAAATAGTTTGCCATATTCAAATTTATTTTCATAAATAGTTCATCGAATCGTTTTTCTGATATTATTTTAGCTATGCCGAAAGTTGAATTTCCCTGACGTCGATGGTCATGTATAAGTTGATTGCTAATGAAATGAACAATGATATTTAATTATGTAAATTTTAAAACTACCTAGTTATCTTACGTACGTATATACCTACCAACATTTTTATTTTAACTGTTTTAGATTACCAAGTACATAAAGTGTAGCAACTATGAATTTATTTAAACGGAAACAAAAGTCCATTAAAGCCAAGGTTAGAAACAGTGAAGAAGTACGTAATATTAATTAAATTCTGTCATTGCTGTAAGAAAGAATGAACATTTTTATATTATTCCCTTGAATGAGTCACTTTTGAATTGGGAAATGTATGTAAAAGCTGTTGCAAGCTCACCTTTTGCATGATTCTCATCTCTATTTTTTTACTATTCTCTATCTTTCACAACAGAACGGAACCAAATGATTTTGGAAATTGCCCATAAAATTCTCCTATTTCGCATTTCAAAATATCATCATTACATAACGCTCAGGTTTGTTTCGGTCTATTGACTACAGATCTCAGTTTCAGTGAAGCTTTTGATGATGAAGTGAGGCCTTTTTATTTCCATATTTCTAATTTGGTTTGGTTTCGAATAAAAACTTTTTAAATTTATCTCCAAATTATAAAGAGCGAAATTATTTTCGTGATAATTAAAATGTTCGAGACACGTTTTCCTGTTAAAGTTATAATGAGCTAAAAAAAATAAGGTGACGTGATGCCATCGCATCAGAGAAGACCTGTAAGTACATATGGTAATAATTTCGTTACCGATATCAACCAACCGCTGAGGGATTTTAAAAAAATAAGGTGACGTGATGCCATCGCATCAGAGAAGACCTGTAAGTACATATGGTAATAATTTCGTTACCGATATCAACCAACCGCTGAGGGATTTGATGTTTCGGGTAACAATTAAATTTAGGTTTCAGACGGTTCATAATACACACTCAAGCATATTATTTTGTTCGTGGTAAAACTGAGAAAGAGCGTGGCATAAAATCGAATTTAATTATCTATTGAATTATATGCTTGTTTTTACTGCACACTTCGTGATATTACGCTTTTAGCTTTATTATTATATACCAGTGATTAATAGGGCAATTCTAATTTTTTTTTTTTTTTTGACTTGTGATGCATAAGGTATATCAAATACATCAATGAGTTCATCAATAATAGCGCGTCGCATGTCATTTGTTGGGTTCATTTTTTTCGCTAATTTTTGCATCCCTAAATTAAGACGTGGTGGGGAATTATTTTCCTGGTGACAGTACTTAATGAAAATTTGGGAATATTGGAGTATGGGCTTGTTTTGTTGCAAAATGAATTGATTTTCTTATCTCTTTTGTTGTTTGAAATTTATGTTTAAAAACAAAATTCCACCTGTGATTTCCGTCAGAAAATGACTATCTGCTCCCGTTCTATATTCAAAGCTTTGGTTTCTTGCCTTACTACTGATTATTTGTACAATGGTGTTCCCATGCCTATTTTTGCTCCTGCCGTGAGACCCGTACTTTTATTTATAATTTCGTTTCGTTGTTTTCAGCCAGTTTAATACCTACTTAAAAATTATTTATTCTTACAGTATTTTTCCATTCTTTAAAAAATTAAATGCAAATCTTTTATTACGTTTTTTAGTATAACATGAGCAGCGAGGGGCCGCATTCTGCGGCAACCCTTCTCTCATGGAGGAAACTTCACTTGAGTCGTGCCAAACTTAAAGCAATTAATAAGACGTCCGCTCTGATGTCTGGTTTTGCCATGGTAAGGCTTTTATGAACTCTAGCTCCCTTTTTATAACCACTTTTTTTGGCTGAAATGTAAAGTAATGAAAACCATTTTGTTTTTAGGTGGCTATGGTGGAGATGCAATTGAACGAGGATACGACCGTCCCCTCGGAACTTCTTGTGGCGTTTGTAATCTGCACTAGTCTTCTTGTCGCCGTTCACATGCTCGCTCTTATGATAAGCACGTGTATTTTGCCAAATGTTGAAGCTATCTCTAATCTTCATAACATCAATATTGTTGAGGAATCGCCCCATGAGAGAATGCATTGGTATTTTTAAAAAATGAACTTTAAATTCAAAATGTTAAATCTTGTTTCAAGGGAAAACTATAAAAGACTGTTGTGTTTCACAGGTACATCGAAGCGGGATGGGCGTTTAGTACAGTTTTAGGAATTTTTCTGTTTTTGTGTGAGCTGGCTATTCTTTGCTGGGTGAAGTTCTACGACTACTCCATGATGGCTGCATCGTCCGCCACAATTATCATGGTGCCAGTCCTCATTCTCTTCATCGTGTTCGCAATACATTTTTATCACAAACTTGTTGTTCACAAATACGAATTGACTGAAACTGGACTTCGAGAGCTGGAGCAATTGAAGCAGCAACTGGATTCGACTGGCCACCCAATGAACAACTCTTCATCATCACCACAACGTGGAGGAGTACAAGTCGTTTGAAAAGATCTAACAACTATCTAACATACATTCACATTTCAATATCGCAAGTGATCAAAGACGGTTGTCTTTCCATATCGACTTCATACATCGTTTATTACTTCTTCTAAGTAATCTTCTTGTAATTTAATTATTTGTATGTATCTGTTCTGTACATATAAAATAACTAAAACAAACTGAATCTGTTACTTGTCACCTAACTTTCGGATGTAAGTGCTTAGCTAGATACCTCTAAACAAACGGCTTCAAGTCTGTAAAACGCAATAAGTGTACCTATTTACTTATTTATAGATTTCGTGTTCGTCTTTAACAAAATTTTCGATTAGTTTGCTATCGTACAAGTTAAACAGCTTTGAGTGTTTGTAGCAGAGTGTCAAAAGAAAAGATTTAGGTAATCGAAATGTAACGCAATAACATTTATTACGCAATATTACAATTTTCTTGAAATTTACGTCTAGGAAGAAGATAATGTGTACTGTGCTGAAAAAATTGTTGAATACATTTTACAAAATTTGTTTACAATAAAGTTTATCGACGTGTACATCACAACAAGTGTTACTAATTCGAAAT
>JAHZMX010000706.1:0-10101 GCA_027743895.1 Seira musarum | reverse complement strand
ACATGTGTGCACAATTGCTTCCTCCTCCTCCTCATTCTATTTTTCCTCCGAACTTCCTTCCTTTTTGCTTCAGAACCGAAAACAAATCTATCCATACCGTATTTCCTCAATTTTTTTTCCCTTGAGTTAATTGACGTCAATTTTTATTATGAGCCCTGCTAGAATTACAAAACCACGAGCTGCCTGATTGCCAACATGAAATTTCGTTCGTGTGAAGAGTTAAGGGATTGGAATATACTTTTTAGGAATCGAATTTGTTTTTCAGAACGATAGATCCCAGCATTTTACATGCACTCACATAATTTCAATTCCTCGAGTACCTTCTAAGAACATAACCATTTTATAGTTTTTTTGCTTTTAAAGGTAGCGGTATAATGATTTGTTCTGAAATTAGCCTTAATAACATTTTTCTGAACGTAAACTTCGGAAGCGATGATCGAACGATGTTTCAAATGAATTAATTACAAGTAATGCGGTTGAAAGAATGTACGCGCGAACGATAATTTGCATCCATGAATAGCTTGTGTGTAGTTTTAATTCAATTTAAACCACAAATGGTACGTTCAGTAAATTGTTTGATGCAAAATGCCATCCTTCGATGTATTTATTTCAAAATAATGAAAACTAAGCTTTTACCACGTGACGTGAAACTTGAGCAACAGCAATGAATTCTCTGAAGAACGCTAATTTAATTCTAAAAAATACGGTCTTGTCTTATCTTCCCCTTCTCATCATCATCAACATCATCATCATCGACGATCGTCATCAGTTTAGGAGGAAATGCAAGGCAACCCAATCCAGTGGAAACTAAACTCCCGAACCAAATGGCAATTTAAAAAAGTATTTCATGGACATGGGTAGCGTTCGTGAACAGTGAACGTGAACACATGATAACGATGACATGACGGTATGGAAATAGAACATTGCATTTTCGAAGAATTTTTCTTTCATTTTACGTTCGAAATGTTTTACGCATGGAGTCGAGTCGAGCGTTCGAAAAAATCTCTGAAAGAATGGGTGGTGTTGCTCGTACTATTGTACTCCACTTTTATTTGAGACCAAAGACGAATAACCAACGTTAGTGAATTGTGAAATGTTATCAAGAATTAACACACTTTTTACCCAGTCCAAAATTGAAAATAATTAAATTAACAGGTTAGTTAGGTACAAGAAAATTTGGGGAATTACACAAAAACAACTGAAATAAAAGAAAAAAAGTACTTTGGTTTTGGCAAACGATGTTGATGATGATCGTAATTTTAGGATTTGCGTTTTAATCGCCATCGATCAACGTTCTCATAAAAGTTTGTAGTGGAAATGGAATTTATTTGCAGATCTAGATGGATTCGCTTGATAGTTAATGCAAAGTTAAAATCATCTGAAATAAACTTGAATACAGGTTCTAACGGCCAGGTCAAGGAAAATTCCAACGGATTCAGTTGGAATTTCTTGAAACCGGATCTTTTGTACCACATCCATGCGACTATGCCATGTTTTAATAAAAATTTACAGTGGAAACAAAATAAATTAAACGGCGACTGCAAATTATTCGGCTTTTTTTTAATTTTTGAACTTCATTTGAATAGTTTAAATTTCAGATCTCTGAAGAAAGTGGGCGGCTAGATAAAACTTGATGACTCTGACTCGGTTCAGCCGCACCATGTCATCTCAACTCGACCGCAGAATGTATCCGAGTTGATCCAAGAACCCCGTATTTTTATTTCTCGTGAAAAAATTTTGAAAGTGAAAATGACTTTTAAGTAAAGTCAAAATGGAGTCAAGACTCAAGACCAAAGCTTAAGTATGCTACTACTTAGGTAATACAAATGATTTTTCGGGAATATGGTTTTTGGGTCGGTGTCGGTCGTCGGCAAAGATAAAAATGGAAATTGGGGTATTTTATCAGATCATTCACACAATCATGATCAAATGATCAGCCTCTATCGCCACCATTTCTATCGAAAGATCATAAAATATTTGAAAAGATTTTTATGAGGTCATTGAGACCCAGACATGATAATGATAAGTAGATGGGGCAAATCGAAACGCTAACTAGGATATAAAATTTATTTGAGATTGGGGCAACTGGAGATCCAAAACAGAATTGAACTAAACTAAACCGTTTTTTGCTAAATATTTAAATGTGAAATTGATGAGGAAAACTCGAGAGCGGATCAAATGTCACGTCCTCCTCCTTTCCCTCATGTCTCCTTATCGCTCATTCCATTTTCACACTTTTACGATCACTTTCGCTCTCAAGAAAAAAAAGGAAATCGGAAATGTTTCATTCGCATTTCGGATCAGGCATGGCATTTTTTTGGCATGTTACATCACACGACATTAGAGTTCGACTTGAGAGAATGCATTTTCTTGGCAAATCAGCTTCACTCAATACATTACACTAAACTAAACACGACAAGTTTAGTTTACAATTTACAATGTTATTGCTTTCCCAAGAAAAAAAATAGGAATGAGGGGACATCAATCTTTCGGGTGTAAACATGCTTTAGAGAATGACAATACTGGGCTAATTAAGTGACTCCATGAAATGGCGATATGGTCGGATGATAAAAGCGGACAAACGAAGAAGAAGAAGAGGGGGAAGTGATGAAGAGAGAAAAAAAAGTTACAAAGAAAGTGTCGTGTTCTAAGTCATGATATCATCATAGCTCTCATTTACTTTGCAATTGTAGTTTGTTTGTTTGTGATGAGAAAAAGAAAACAGAAAAATTGTGACAAACCAATAGTATCAAAGAAGCGAGTTGAATTATTTTTTAAAACGAACGACATTGGTTTTAAAAAATATTCTGGTCGCAAATTTTAAACATTTTGACTCAAACTTGCGGAAGATTTGGGGATCAATTTTTATAAATATTTAGTATTCGAAATCAACCATTTTACTATTCTTCGTTCAAAATTTATTTTTATGAAACTTCATTAATTTTGTGTTCCTAATTCTGACTTCAGCGACGACCGTGACCGTATCTGCATTACAGATATTCCCATCAATGCAATTAAACTCATTGAGAGTCGTTCATCTTGTCTGCTCGGCACAGACAGACAAACATGTTTAAATAATAAACTTCAGAATAATTTTTTATATTTCTTCAAAAGAATCACTTTTCTCCTCCGAAAAAATACTCCGTTCTCGATCATTCGATTCGATTTCTTTTGTTTTGTAGTTTCTAGTTCAGTGTCTCTCTTTATTTTTTTTGTCATTGATTCATTCAGAGAATGTGCAAAGTGAAATAAAATATGGCTATAAAGCACATCTTTTTCTCGTTTTCATCTGAAAACATAAAAAACCATGAAAATCTGCCATGAAGACGAAGACGACATTCTATAATGGCGAATAAATGGCTATGACTATTATGGGATAACTAACTATGACTATGACTATGACCATGGCCTATCGTATCGTGCCATCCTAAGCGTAGCGAAACTACTACTCTTATATTTCGTCTCGTCACGCTATGATTATGAGAATGAGACCGAATGGGGGCTTTAATGGCTAATTAGCCTTGTCAATTTTTTTTCCATCAGTCCCTACATTCGTGATCGTTGCGTTACAGAAGGAAAACAATGTCAAAGTGGCCATTTGCCATTTTTACTCCGGGACCGGGAGGAGAAGAAGAGACCACTCCCTCAATTCTCATTATTATTGTTTTGAATTTGGAGGAATGGGTTGACTGTCGGCTGGTCGAAAATATAAGAAATGGGAATTACCATTAATGGACAGGTGTCTTCATTGTATAAATCTTAATGGATTGAGAAATAACGGAAAATTCTTTTGGAAATTATGTAAATTGTAACGGATTTTTTAAATGTTACACTACCCACGATCCCTAAAAACCGTTAAAACAGAACCCTCCGAGGGGGTTTTTAGCTTTTCTGTTCTTCATCTTAAGTCTTTGATCGACATCGGCTTGGCTTGGGATTCGGATATACCCCGGAAAAAAATGTTCCACGTTGACATCCTCATCTCATCATCGTCATCGTTGAAAACATGTAAAAACAGATGCGCAGTTAATTTTTCTCTGTAAAGCCGAAACTAAGCTTAAGCCTATCGCCGTCATCGTCATCAGGATCAGTTCGTTGATGTTGATGGGCTTGATCATGATGACAAAGCCAGTTGGGTTAGTTAGTTTGGGACGAAGACCAACAAAATAGGCTTACAGACTTCTAAAAACTCGACTTGAGGCATTATTTTTTTTATTATTAATTTCGTAAATGCATCATGATGTCGGTGTTGTTGATGGTGTTTTGTGGTGTGGTTGTACATAGTTGTGATGTGATGAGATGAAAAAGAGAACAAAAAGCTAAACGTGGATGCCTTTTAGTCTTTGGCTTTGGCAAAAGCTAGAAATAAATGGGAACAAAGGGAAGCTTTATGTACCTAAATTAAGAAACAATGGGAAAGTGCAAAAATATTTGCGTTCGTGGAATATATATGCCTAATCTAAATAAACTGATGAACTGATGAATATGAATACTTATGTAAGGTTTAGGTTTCGTAGAAAGCAGAAGGGAACTGTTTGATCTGTAAAAGAAACGTAGGTTCCTTCCACCTTGCAAAATGATTCAATGGCGAACCACACGAGTTTTTGTTTCTTTGTGACTTTAAGTCTGACAAGGGATCTCGTTTTTGCAATTAAGATCACACTTGCATTTCCTTCCTTAACGCGGAAGAAAACTTGAACGTGGACGAAAGTTAAGAACTTTTAAAATCTACGGAATCGATATTACTAGATGAAAAAGAGAACAAAAAGCTAAACGTGGGTGCCTTTTAGTCTTTGGCTTTGGCAAAAGCTAGAAATAAATGGGAACAAAGGGAAGCTTTATGTACCTAAATTAAGAAACAATGGGAAAGTGCAAAACTATTTGCGTTCGTGGAATATATATGCCTAATCTAAATAAACTGATGATACTGATGAATATGAATACTTACGTAAGGTTTAGGCTTCGTAGAAGGCATAAGGGAACTGTTTGATCTGTAAAAGGAATGTAGGTTCCTGCCACCTTGCCTTGCAAAATGATTCAAATGACTCATGGCGAACCACATGAGTTTTTGTCTTTTTGTAACTTTGAGTCTGACAAGGGATCTCGGTTTTGCAATTAAGATCACACTTGCATTTCCTTCCTTAACGCGGAAGAAAACTTGAACGTGGACGAAAGTTAAGAACTTTTAAAATCTACGGAATCGATATTACTCGAAGCTACAAACAATTTATTTTAGACGTTCATCAAGTCTATATTGCGCTGATTCAAAAAAATACTTTTTAAAAACTTCATGATTTTGTACTAAACTGAAGGTTCCCTCATCTCCTAAAATAATGTTTAATGTCACTACTCACCGCATCGCTTTCCCTCATCATCATAACTTAATTCTAGCTCTCTATTCCTGCATGACATACATATATCATTTCATTACATCAATTTCCAAGAGTCAAGGGAAGAGTGAAAAGAGGACAATGCAATGTCAATGGAAGCATTTTGGCGATAAAACTTTTCTCCTCCGTCCCGTCCCGCTCCTATTCTCTTCCTCTATCATTACGATGCGATAACATAAACAATAGACGGCTTTTATGTATTTCCGTGAAAAGTGAATGTGAATAGGTACAAAAAAGTGAATCGAATCAAATGAAAATGTCACCGGATCATTGTCCTACATGAAAAGCGAAAAAAAGACAAAAGGTAAAATTAAATAACATTATTTTCCACGTCATTCTTGTCCCCTATCTTTATTATTATTTATTTCTTTCCTTCACTCGAGATCGTTCGTCATTTTTTGAAAAATTGGATTGGATTTGGATCACTCCACAGAAAAAAAGAAGCCGAGTGTCCATCGGGCCGTTACACACGTCTTGTCATGTCATTTTCTTTGGGGAACAAAAATTTGTGCTTATCTTCAAGAGGAAAAAAATGAGGTCGACTTTTTGAAAATGAAAACAGACGGTTTCTGTCTTCGTTTTTTCTTCGTGATTTAAACGGAAAGGTTAAAAGTTGAGTAAGTAACAGGGATGGTAATGGGTTTATTGGATTTATTCAGGTGAGATGGGTAGAAAATATCGATAATATGTTTTTGGGCTCAGCAATATGTATCAATATTTTGAATCAGTCAAATTTGTCAGAATTAAACCACTGAAGTCTTAATTTTTCAATAAATCTCCGAATGAATCATACACAGTTGAAATTTTTAAAAATAAAAATCCGGAAATGCGCAGAAGCCATTGTAATACGACTCAAGCAAAATGGCACACAATTACGGATTTTTGAGATGGTACATAGATGCATAATTCACCAATGCCGAATTTCACATAAAAATATAGAATTTTGAGAGTAATATTGATTTAAACGTCATTTTTTTAAGAAATTCTCCCAATTACTCTTATAAAAAATTAAGCAGAAAGCTTGAATGTAAACCCGCCAAATTCCACCACAACTCATGGTTTTTTACACCTCTGTTCAACATGGGGTAATAGGAATAAGAAGTAATCCTAAATCGAATCTGAAAGGAAAAATGTGTTTGCATATGTCCATGTCGATGTCTATGTCGAAACCAAACTAAACCACCAGAGATAAAAACGTCTATAGAAATTCAGAGGTATTATCACAATTCGCTAATGACAAGACAGAGAGAAAAAAAAGATGACGATGATGATGTGATGTGATGGGATCATAATGGGAACCAGGTTTTGTGCCACAAATCCACATTTTCAAAAAGTCAAGGTCACCATAAACCATCATCCTCATCATGAATTGTTTTCTTCTCTTTTTTCCAAGCCGATGATGAAGTCGAGCCAAAGCCATAAAAATGATAGGGGTTTACAAAATGGGAACAGACTGTCTTTATGTACACAAGACAAGCGAAAAAAAAAGAGTTTTTTTTTGTTCTTTCATTGAAAATTGAGCTACGTTCGACAAGATAAAAAAAGCGGGCGAAATGCAGTTATGAAGTGATATGACATGACAAGCCAAAATGTTATATTGTCTACAGGAACAAGGAACAAATTTACATTTTTTCTTGACATAGGCATGAAGAGATGAGGAAGAAAGTCAATATTTTCTCGTGTTGTTTTTCAATTAAGCTTTTAAAAGCATTTCCATCTATCTGAGGAAGCTTAAGTTGGAGGAAGTGATACGGTAATGGAATTTTCACGGACAAGTGGGTCAGCACAAACAGTTTGAATTGCGCATTAGAACTATTCAAAATCCCCCCGCCAAACCTTGACCAACCGGAACCAGAATCAGCTTTAATCAGCAACCAAAATTTAACAATCTTACTTTGTTCCTGACTAAAAAACCTGGATAGACCTTCTGATTCCAATAATCTCAAGAAGCTTTAAACCAGGCCGCGGATCACTCCATTTGTCAAGTGAAAACAAACCTGAATGAAATTCTTTCAGAGACACAAAAAATTGGTCCTGTTCTGTCATTCATAAAAATGACGGTAAGTATAAGTTCAGCGAAATTTTTTAATACAGTTTAGTTTTGAACTAACTGGAAGCCATAATTAATCATTAAAGTTGGACTGGACATTGACTCGATGACTCAAAAAAGAAATGGTATGATAACGAGAATTTCCATCCGCAGAGATTGTAAAGCAGCTCCACGAGTCAAGAAAACTGACAAAATCCACCCTTTCTACACGGATGTGGGTGAAATGGAAGGGTCAAAGGTAAAATAAAAAGACATGTTTTCGCCGAATGTAATCGAAAAAATATGGATTTTTTTTTTGCACTGGATGTCCATTGTCAAAAACTGAATTTAAAAGATGACAGCTCAATATTCATTTAGAAATACAAGTACTACGGAGTACGACCTTGGTAAAAATGTAATAGTAATGATAATGATGGATAGTGATGTGTGTATCCCACGCAATTTTGTTTTTACACAGAATTGATTAATTTTAATGAAGACGATAAAGCTTATTTCCCGTTGAGTTGAGTTACGTATTTGGGGAAAAAAATTCCGCGTATTTTGGGAAAGGATATCGGATACGATACACGATTGAGTCAGTTTGGTTCGCTTGGGCGGTAGGGTTTGAAGGTCAACCTAAATGGGAAATGCGATGATCATGAAGATGAGGATCATATCGCAAAATAACATCCCATTTCCATCCGGTAACAATTAAATGAGCAAACAAAAGGGGTAATTAGTATTAGTACATGTGCATGTGATGTGATATCATGTTTTCATTATTATCATTTGACTCCGACACACACAAAACAGCACTATCAGCATCAACCAAGCCAAGCCACGGGTGGGCTAAGGATCATTACCATTATCAAGGCCTTAAAAAAAGAAGTTGAGATTGCAATTGTGATTGTGATATTTTTCGGCATTTCATCATATCATCAGAGGAGGAAAAGATCTGTCTATGGCGATCATTCAAAAAGAAATGTCCATAAAAATGAGCGCCAGACTCGACAGGGTGGAACGAACGATTCCATTTCCAAGTCGTCGTGTTGGAATGGAATGTGTGAGAGGAAAAAAATCCGATTTCACTTAAAAATGTTTATGGCATGGTTCAGGAAAAACAGGGATGAAAAGGAAGTAGGGTTCATAGGGCATTCACGATGGAGGTTAATTCCCGAATTCTGGGTATTCTCGTTATTATGCATCCTGCGTTTGAAAAGCCCACAAAATCTTTTTTTCATCTCTGAAAGGGAGTTTCGAACTTCAGTTTTGAGTTTGAAACAAAAATATTTGTCAATGTTCGGAAACACTGACTCGAACTCCATCCACTCTTCCAACTTTTTTGGCTTTCGTCTTGAGACTTCATTTCATTTTCATGAGACGCGAGGGAATGGAAAAAATCCGATTTCACTTAAAAATGTTTATGGCATGGTTCAGGAAAAACAGGGATGAAAAGGAAGTAGGGTTCATAGGGCATTCACAATGGGGTTTAATTTCCGAATTCTGGGTATTCTCGTCATTATCCATCCTGCGTTTGAAAAGCCCATGAAATCTTTCCTTCTATCCCTGAAAGGGAGTTTCGAACTTTAGTTTTGAGTTTGAAACAAAAACATTTGTCAATGTTCGGAAACACTGACTCGAACTCCATCCACTCTTCCAACTTTTTTGGCTTTCGTCTTGAGACTTCATTTCATCTTCATGAGACGCAAGGGAACACCCAATAAAGCTAAATTTACACTTTTGGATTTTTTTTCTTGCAGTTGCGCCGTGTGCAAACGTCATGCAAAAAAAGTAAAATGCTTTCAGAGTCGAAAGAAAAACATCAACGAAACCAAAGCAAAACCTTCATTTTTATTCGGTAGTTTTGGTGTTAAGTAAGCATAACTTGAATGCCAGTCGCGTGCGAAATGTGCGGAGGAAGGGGATGATCATGATCATCATCATATTTGTGGAGTGTTATTGCTCCCGTCATATCCTTCCTGTTCGGAAACACTGACTCGAACTCCATCCACTCTTCCAACTTTTTTGGCTTTCGTCTTGAGACTTCATTTCATTTTCATGAGACGCGAGGGAACACCCAATAAAGCTAAATTTACACTTTTGGATTTTTTTTCTTGCAGTTGCGCCGTGTGCAAACGTCATGCAAAAAAGGAAAATGCTTTCAGAGTCGGAAGAAAAACATCAACGAAACCAAAGCAAAACCTTCATCTTTATTCGGTAGTTTTGGTGTTAAGTAAGCATAACTTGAATGCCAGTCGCGTGCGAAATGTGCGGAGGAAGGGGATGATCATCATCATGATCATCATCATATTTGTGGAGTGTTATTGCTCCCGTCATATCCTTCCGATTCAGATTCAGACATTTAGAATCAGACGGGACGGGAAATGCCTTTTTTCTATTTCCGGAAACTAAGGAATTGGAATTCAATCCGAAACCAACGAAGCAATAAATGAACGTCCGACGTCCTCTCTTCCATCTTTAGAACCGTAATAATCATCATTGATCGTGATCATCATCACATCACAACACAATATTCGTGGGGTGGTAGTAGTAGTGGTCGTATCGTGAGTGAGTGGTAATGTATCATGTACGTCATCAACTTCTTGTTTACTATGGACATGACGTTTCAAATGGAAAATGTCGAACTTCCTATTTCCTTTTTCCTTGAATACCTAAACCTAT
>JAHZMX010000705.1:0-11908 GCA_027743895.1 Seira musarum | reverse complement strand
CTCTGCTCTTCAGTGTCATCCTCTGGCCTCCCTTCTGGTAATCCAGCCATTCTTACAATATTATCTTCCTCTTCCAGGATGGAATAACCGTAAACAACCACCCAACGCCAATTCCACTGAAACGTTGAATAAAAAATGAATAACTTCAGCTTTTTCGATAATCTTTGTTTGAGTCGATTATATACGGCAAAAACTAACCCTCATTTTATTTTTTTTTAACTTTTTACTATTCACCAAGCTCTATTTTAATTTTAATTTAATAAAGACTGCAGCAAAATTATGCCTGTTGAAGCTAGTTCAACAAAGGCTACTCCTTACTTACTGGAAACTCAAAATTTACTAAAATGTAACCTACCTTCTTTCAGTCAGGTGTGGACGAAGCTAATTCCGTTAGTCCATTTCAATGCGGAACCATTACCTCAAAATGCTATAAATAGAAAAGTCATATTTTTATAATTTATCGAGAACTCAAGCAGATGTATACAAATAAGGTTTATACCACAAGGTCGTCAACTTTCATGAGACGTTGTGACCAACATATAACAGAACAGAACGTAGTGAAGCAACAGTAAAGCAAACATGTAACGGCAACAATTGACTACGCTAACCACTTACATGTGTCTGACCTGACTTAATTCTCCATTAATGTGCATCAGAATCAGAATGATGGAATATCGACTATCGTAGCACCACCTCTATTGGTCTTGCACGATGACTCCTTCTTCCAGCAATAAAAACGATGGTCCATCAACGATGAAATGTTTATTTCCACCAAAAAGACCCAAACACTCTCAATCAATTGGTGGATTACGGAGATAAAAATTTACTCTTCCTCAATCTCGAATGCCAATATTGCCATTGCCAATGTAGAAAAATTGGTTATATCATTTTTGTAGAAGATAAGCTGCAAAAAGATGAAGCACAATTGTTCGTTTCGTCAAGTTAAAACATATATATTCTCAGTTCACTTTAAAATAAACATTTATCGTATTTTGTGTTATCGTATATCGTATTATACGATTCATCCGGAATAAGATAACATGACACGAATAAACATGATTTTTTCTAGCCAGAAATGAATAGTGGTACCTTTTAGTTTTCTTTCGCTGGAATACAACAATTCGATCGAGCTTCACGAATATAATGCTGATCATTCAATCAGAAATCAGAACTCAAATTCGTCTATTGTAATTCACCACGCAAGAAACGATTGAATTTAATAATATTTCAGGTATTTTCATTATCAGAATTTTAATTGACTTCAGGGTACACAAATGCAAATGTAGGAAAACAACGTATTTTCTATGACACACATGATTACGATTCATCCGGAATAAGATAACACGAATAAACATGATTTTTTCTAGCCAGAAATGAGTAGTAGTACCTTTTTGTTTTCTTTCACTGGAATACAACAATTCGATCGAGCTTCACGAATCTAATACTGATCATTCAATCAGAAATCAGAACTCAAATTCGTCTATTGTAATTCACAACGCAAGAAACGATTGAATTTAATAATAATAATATTTCAGGTATTTTCATTATCAGAATTTTAATTGACTTCAGGGTACACAAATGCAAATGTAGGAAAACAACGTATTTTCTATGACACACATGATCCTAGCTAGGGCATAAAGACATCGTGATTATTCGTGTGATATATTTTTGTGACATCGTACACTGCATACCATTCATTCCAATTATTATTTCGACTTCCTGTAGCTGTTCTGTTGTGTTTTCATTTTCATACATTCATTGAGTGCATATGCTTTTACGTATTATTGCATGCTGCATGATATAAGGGAAGAAGGGAAATGTTCGCAATGCATGTTCATTCTCAATCACGTAAAGAATTCAACCTACCTAAATAACCTAATACGTTTAACGTTTACTTCTGTGTAGAAAACATAATTATTTGTATGAGTACATATAATCCTCTATCAAGTAGGAATTCGAATATGACCAAGTGCAAAAATATAAACAAGCATCAATGTTCAACATGCGCTTAAATTATGCATAGTTAGATGGCGCCTTCCTTTAAGAATTTTACGTGCGCCTACTTCTTCTCTGATTCGTCTTTGTTCAAGTAGGTATATTATTATGAGCCATTCCAATGAAAAATAAATGATTTATTTTTGTTTCATAATTTTCAATTATGGATGCAATCATTTATTTATTTAAACTTGAAGTTGGCAAACTCCTTTACTGTTTTACTACATCATCAATATCATCATTTTATTTCATTTCAAAATTTTGATACATTTCTTTGAAAAAAGCACTCAACATATCAAGCTTAATAAAATAATGCTAACTTAAAATTAGAAATAATAGAATGGCAACTTTAAGTTTGTATAGTTTGGTCAGTACAAAGTGTAAAAACAAATCATGAATACGAAGGAAAACAAAGTGACGCTTTACAATTTCTTTAACGTTATAATAATTAATTAAGAATAATTGAATTTTATGTACGTAAAAGTTTAACTAAAACATAAAAATTATCAATTTTTAACTGTAATTGCGTACATGCTCAAAATTGGCAATAAAACGGGACTGAAAACGTTTTTGTCTCATTTTGGGCCGTCTTAGACGTAGTCGGTGGCTGAGGATTAAAAATTCTGTTTTCAGCTTTAAAATTTTGTTCTTTATGTACAACTATAATTCAATTTTGCTTTGATGAGTCTGATGGCATTCACAAAACATCGGTTAATAATATACTGGGCTGCTTTTATTTCTTGACATGTACAAATTTACAAATTGCGGGAATTTTTTTAAAAAGTTTAAATACGACCTTCACTCTTCATCGGGTTATGGAATTGAAATTAGATTAGATTGATTATTTTAAGTATGTTTAGCAGAAGGCATCAGTCTTCAATAGATTTTTTGTTGAAAATTTTATGTAGTTCACGCGCTTTCAGAACTTCTTACACATCCAATTTAAACCCTTCGTTCATCATAGATATAGTGTTGGAGTTTGTGGAGTGGATGTTTTTCTCGCGCGTGGCGTTTTGATTGGAACTTTTTGAAGAATTTCGACTGGAGGAGGTGGTGGTGTATGGGCCGCATGATGATGACTTGGCACAACCATGTCTGTAAGCTTCTTTTTTACCCCTCCAATCAACCCTGCTCCACTACCGTTGCCACCTCCACTTCCAAACGCATTGCTATTTCCACTATGATAGTCATCGTTGAAAACCAAATTCGTCAAAGATTTTGGCCGAAAAATACCTTTATTCCTTCCGCTAGCCTTAAGATTCATATTTAAATTTAAAAGGTTTAAGTTCAGATTCAGTCCGGAACTTACTGCAGGTCCGTCTCGAATGCTATTAATATTGCTGACGCTAACATTAAAACCATGCTGACTACCACTGTGAGGAAAGCAACGATTCCTCTGCGAGGATGCCCCTATCACTCCAATAGGACCTCCACCACCAGACAATGATACACCGGATTCTAGACTGCTCCTATTTAAATCATTCATGGATTTGTAGCGGCAGTCAAAAATTGGTGACCGTCTAAACAAAATGCGGTTCGACGGACTTCCACTTAGACCCTTTCCATTTATATCCCCAGTTAAAATTCCTCCTCCGCTGAGGGGTGAGCTACAATTGTTGGTGCTATTCGTACTGTTATGCTTCACGTACAAATGCTGTTTCGGTTTGCCTTTCTTGTTGTCCCCACCCGAAGACGAGCTCCCATAAGATCCACCAGAGCCACTGGTGTTAGTTGGGGTGGTGTGAATCGAGTTCCCTGTAGANCCTCCACCACCAGACAATGATACACCGGATTCTAGACTGCTCCTATTTAAATCATTCATGGATTTGTAGCGGCAGTCAAAAATTGGTGACCGTCTAAACAAAATGCGGTTCGACGGACTCCCACTTAAACCCTTCCCATTTATATCCCCAGTTAAAATTCCTCCCCCACTGAGGGGTGAGCTACAATTGTTGGCGCTATTCGTACTGTTATGCTTCACGTACAAATGCTGCTTCGGTTTGCCTTTCTTGTTGTCCCCACCCGACGACGAGCTCCCATAAGATCCACCAGAGCCACTGGTGTTAGTTGGGGTGGTGTGAATCGAGTTCCCTGTAGAGCCCAGACTGTACGGGTATGAATTATGATGATGATTGTGGGAGTGCTGACCATGATTATGATTACCATTGTGGGTGTGCTGCATATTTTTATCTCTCCCTCCCGAATTCGGCGTAATAATTACGCCACCCCCTGCATTGTGTGTTGAATGGTTGGATGCGTAGCTGTATTGATGGACATTGCTTGTAAGTTTCTGTGGACTTTCGGTACTTCTAATTTGGATCTGGACGCTTCCACCATTGTTATGAATTTCATTTGTAATCCCACCTTCATTTTCTCCGTTATTGCCGGCCTCAGGTTTTGGGGAATTTTTCGAGTTTTTATTGCTCACGCTAACGCTTACACCACCCGGAGGATTAAGGAAAAATAGATTTTGTTTTGAAGGTATTGTTTCAATGGGTGGTGGTGGAGGTGGCTCATCGTCGTACTCCGAATCTGAAGCATCAAGTTTTTCCAGCGATTTGCTGGATAGCAACCTACCGTACGGCACACGATGTTTTGGCACAGGCGGAGGCGGTACATTTCCAACAATCAAGTCTGGCTCATTATGACCTGGCGGGGTGGTTATCGTCACGATCGTTGTTGGGCTTGTGGGTATTCCTGATAATTTATCATGAACGTGATGGTGATGATGATAATGTTGAGCCGAGGATCTACTATTGTTTTTGCTATTAACATGAGATGACTTATTATGACCGGAGCTTTTGTTCTTTTGGTATTGAGAGGCTTTGTTACAGTCGAGCCTAAGATGTGTCTCTTTACAATTTCTTTCGTTATTCGTACTGACCACATTTTTACTGCAATTACTATCTACATTATTTTGCCCTGCCAAAAGCCTTGGTGGTGGGGGCTTGATCCCGCGGACGTAGTCGTAAATCTCATCAATGTCTTCGTAATCTTGAGCATCGGGAATTTCATCATATGTACAAGTGTTATCAGAAATGTTATTGGCTCCACCATTTTTCTCGGGAGATTGTGAACCATTGTTTTCTTCTGTGTTTCCGTTGTTCTGCTGATTCCCATTCAAGGGGATGATTGGATCAAGAGATTGAAGGTGTTAAAAACAGAGGTGGTGCGTAGGCTTTCCATTGTCTCCCGTCAAATCTAAGTTCCTTCTTCAGATTTATGTCGTATATCTGAAAAAGAAAATAGTCACAAAATCAACATATCGAAACACAAACATGTTTATTCTATTTGTAAGGATCTTAAAATGCCCCAACATTAAAAAATGTACGTTTTTATTCACATACTTTCCATTTAAAGTCTATAGCATTTTTCATTATCTTTGTTGCAAACAAAGCTGTAATTATATAATGGTAGGCGTCGCGTCCTCGTCATAAATAAATAAAAGTGCCTAATTGTAAAACGCTAATGTTGTTCTTTAATTGTTGGTAATCTTCCAGTAATAATATACTACCATTTCATTTGAGTTGAAAACTAATCTTTACTGATCTTTACCTGGATATGATTCTTTGAAATATCAACCATTCCTCTGACTCGCTCATGAATTCTTAAAAATTCCTTTGTGTGCTCAATTTCCCCCATGTTCCTGCAGGTTTGGAACTTCAATGGTACTGTTAGTGGCAGGGGCACCAAAGTTTGGCTCTCCTTCCAGTTCTGAAATTAAAGAAATAGGTCCGGTGCATTTTATCAATTGTTAATTGCTCTAAAGAGGTGATTATTGTTCTGACTACAGGGTTTCCATTCATGTACGGTTCTACAAGTAAAACTAATTCAATTTTAATTAAACGGCTGACTAACTTGACTTAGAGGCATAGCAAAAATTAGCTCTTCCTGGATCGTGCTAAAAAGTCGCAGTTCCGGAACAAACTTAAACGAGGATGTCTTCGAAAAAGGCATATTGGGTGGCTTCCCATCTACGAGGCGAACCATAAGGGGCAATCTTTTCGTCAAGATATTCCTGAAAACAGAAAAAAAAATCAGCTCGATTATCATAATCATAACCTTAAACATTTTCAATCGTATTCGCCTAAACGGTATTCCATTTTATAATGCAAGAAGTAATGAACACTTTATAATACCTAAATTGACCTGAAGGATCGTGTCATTTGACGATCATAATTCATCATCAACACCTTAAAAATACCCGATGCTCACAAATCTTACCGATAACAGTTAATTCTTGTTGCGTTCTTATTATCCACGTCTTACTACAAAGGTGATATTAGAATGATGGGTCATCGCAGAGCTGTCATTAACACTCAAAGATGTGAAGTACTAACACACGACTGCATTTCATGAATTTGCATTTACAGAGACATATTATTTAATCGTCCATCAAAAAATTCCCCTTTCTTGCTTAAACCTGAGAAAGTCAAAGTGCCAGGAGGCAATTTACGGAAAATTTCTGTAATAGTAATATACAGCAATCAAAAGATAATAATCTATCAAATGATACCTTATGATTATATCTTCTTCACGTAGACTATGACATAAAACATGACGTAGATTGCGAATAATAATAGGTCTGGTTTTTAAAGACCCAAAAATTTGTCTTTCGTCATTACTCAATCAATACGTTCTACACACGTTTAATAGGAAGTGCATATGTAGAATTACATTTTTGCTTTAAATATTTTTCCAATCCAATATTAATCACTGAGCAAAACATCGCGCATGTTTTTAATTATGTATAGCTTTTATAAAGGGTAACGCAACGCAGCTCTGATATTCCTGCTAAAAGTCACAACAGAAAACCGAGCCAATCAATATTTCACCTCCCACATCGTTTCACTCTTGGGTTTTGTATGACATTGTATTGTATTCATGCTGGTGGTAGCAGCAAGTTTAATGGGTCCTGCTGCAGGATTAATCATAAATAGATGTGGAAATAAGGTCGATTACTAGATTTGAAAGTTCTTCATATTTCGACAGCACTTGAAGTAGCGTATTTTGAACAACCTTTCACCGGTACCTGCTGTACGATTTTCTCAATTTCAAACTGACATTGAGTAAAATATTTTGCAAACTACGGTAGTGCAGCATTTTGCAAAGCGTAAACTCGGTTGCATGAATGCATGTCATTTTGTTCTTTATGGTTATTAAAATCATGCAATAATACCAGAGAGAGGAGAGGATATTGAAACCAGCCCATCTGAAAACAATAAATTTTCTTTCCGCAAACGTCGTTTCATATTATTCAGCACCTTTGACGCGAGTGAGTAATAACACGTTCCACAGACAGGCTAGTTATCGCATATCAAATCTTTGCGAAATATTATGAGAGAGCCCGGCCCAGACGATACGAGACTCTCTCTGTATTTTGCATTTTCTTCACTCCTCTAGTCGGATGCTAAAATTGGAGGAAAATGCCGTTATGACTTGATTGGATAAAAAGCAGGAGTTAAGCAAGTCATTCATACAACAAGTATGTACATATGACCAAAATGACACGCCACAACTGCCTCACCTACCACCACCACTATCACCAAGCATTAAACCCATTTAAAATTTTTAGATTTGGGACTTGAGATTTCTGTTTTTGGGTGTGTGTAACTTTTTTAAGTGAATGACTGAGCAAACGGCAAAATGCGTTTGCATTCGAAGCTGCCTCTTTTTCACTGTTTACGCGCTGCTTCGTTTTCTCAGAATGACTTTTACAACGATTTAAATGTCTCTACAGGATATGCATTTTACAAAGCTGCAATTTCAATTTAGTTTAGACAACAGAAACTGTACGACTGCAATTAAATGACGCCGTCGCGTTTTTTAAAGTATACGCGTACTTAAGTCTATAGTTAGTGAAAATATTGGTCGGTGATAATGCCTAGAATTTCTTAAATTGAAATAAGCTCAAGTCGGTTGTTTCATTTTATGCTGCAGAAAATTGTTGTTCGAATTGCGTAAAATGAAAGGATGTCATTTGGTCGTTCGTTCTGGCAAACAAATTTAGTTTATTTCCTAGCTGCCTCTTTTTCACTGTTTACGCGCTGCTTCGTTTTCTCAGAATGACTTTTACAACGATTTAAATGTCTCTACAGGATATGCATTTTACAAAGCTGCGATTTCAATTTTGCAAGTTTAGTTTAGACAACAGAAACTGTACGACTGCAATTAAATGACTCGGTCGCGTTTTTTTCAAGTATATGCGTACTTGAGCCTATAGTTAGTGAAAATATTGGCCAGTGATAATGCCTAGATTTTCTTAAATTGAAATAGGCTCAAGTTGAAAATTGTTGTTCGAATTGCGTAAAATGAAAGGATGTCATTTGGTCGTTCGTTCTGGCAAACAAATTTAGTTTATTTCCATTTCTTATTGTGGACCGTTGGGGGTCTGTATCCTATTTAGTGCCATCTTCCTATTGAAATCTCTTACGATTACATTTTTTTCTTCATCGACTTAAAAACTAAAGGAAATGATTTGCCAAGCGATCCCATGTGTTTTGAAGAGATTTTGACCGCAACAATCATGAAAGCAGCAGCGTTTTGCCAGAGCATTAAATTGTCAAGTTCAAGGATAAGACCGCAATATTATGAATAAAAGGGGTTGAGAAGAACCATCATAAAAGTGTTGAACGGTGATGTTCGGTTATCATACACATCTTCTTATGATATAAGATGTATAAACTGCATTATAATTGCAATTCGTATTATTGTGTTGTTGATCATGCGTTTGAGAAATGTCAAATTCAAATTTTTTGATGGTGTAATAACAATTGAGAAGAAAGGGGCACGTCTTGATGAGATAAATGACGAATGAGATGAGAAGGAATTATTATATTGAATGACGATAGACGACAGGCAAAAAAAACTAAAAACACACTTATCTTCTCATGAATAAAGATATGCTTTGTGATACTCAACCAATATGCATTCTGAAAAAGATCTCATGCAGGCGCCTTAAAAGGTGTACGTAAAATCACTTCTGCAATGCCATTTACTATTACATTTGTTTTACTTGGATATCATTATTCCTTCTCAAAATGCTTTTTATGTGTTTTAGTGTAAATAAGAGAGAACTTACTTGGTAGTATGAACACCACTAATACTGTCTTGTCTTGCTAATGGGCTGAATTTGCCTTTTTGAGCGGAGTTTAAATACACGGTCTGTCCTTTCGAGTCAAAGCATCTCAAGTATCTGGACACTTTCTTTCCAGTTGGCACACTGACTTCACCCACCAGCACCAAGATCTCGCCGGGTTGAATGAGTCGAGTCTTATCAGAGATTTTATAGCTGGGTTGAATAATCCCATGATGAAGATTATTTGCACCAGAGTCCGATGGCTCGCCTCCACCCACACCCGCCAGCTTAGTCTGATGCTGGTTTGGTATAACTACCATGGATTTGGCATCTGGTTTATAAGCTTTCATTGTTTCCCGAACTAGGCAAGCATCCGGGAATTTACGTGTGAGCGCTGATACAGTTTGTATACATGGCACTGCCCTCCCGTCTTCACTGAGGATTTCGAAATGACCCTCAAAGTCTTGAGGAATGGATAGGGTCGGTCCAAAAGGGACCACTCGTTGGCGTGCATTTTTGAACTTGACACATTGAGCAGCAATTCCCAGCTTTTTCCCGGCCGAGACGAGGAGCACATGAGACACCAATGAGGGATTTGAAAACGAAGGTTGTCCAATATTCTGGTACTGACCTCGACTCACTTTTGCAACTGACTGGGAAACCTGTCTTTGCTATTTCTCCTAAGTATGACCCCTCTTCTGACCAGCGGCAAGAAGAGAGTAGATCCGACACGTCCGTTCGACTCGTCATTTCTTCGACGTTTCGTGCGAGAGCACAATCTCCCTTCCAGGAGATTTAGCTCCCCGACTTCTCACACAAATATTTTTGCACAATAAGTTAAACAATAATCACTGACACAATTTTCAAGAACCACTAAAAATTGTCAAAATAGTCAGTAAAAGTTTATTACTTGGTTTCATTATGCCACGCTTAGCATGGGATATCTGCGTAAATTACAAGCCTCTTCTCAAAATCACACCCACACTTTAAGGATTCGACGCACGTTTTCTTAAGAATAAAATCGTTCTTCTTTTGATCCAATCTTGTTTGATTCTCGGTAAAAAAATCAACGAGGGCTTCTAATCATCTATACCGCCTACTCAATTCGTAAAGTGTCTATCCACGTCGGACCTGGTACAATAAAAATCTGGACAAGTTTTTTTTTTTCGAGTTTAGTCTCGCCAGATTACCCTCCAGTGTTATGAAGTCGACCTTGCATTAACTTCGAATCCTCCCCGCAATAGTTTAAACGCGATGCGGTGAGATGTTAAAATTTGTAGCAGAAACACGAGGAAAACTTTTATTTTGCTTTGAAACGATTATTGAAGCAATTTGGTAAGGTTTTTTTAATACTCGAGCGTTATACGTGTTGANTTTGTAGCAGAAACACGAGGAAAACTTTTATTTTGCTTTGAAACGATTATTGAAGCAATTTGGTAAGGTTTTTTAATACTCGAGCGTTAAACGTGTTGACATTGGAATGTGGTGTTTATATCGGACATCAGAAGCACGAGAGGCTTTGTGGTCATTCTAAGTATACGATGATTTAAGATGATTGGTGTGAATGCAAAAACTAAAAAAAATCCTTCTTCTTTCAAGGGTTTAATCATTCAAATTGAAATGTCGTGAATGTTCACGATCATTTGTCACCACCGAGAAGATGTGAGGCTACTTTGTCAACAGTTTTAAACTTGATGTATTCACAGGAGCTGAGGATAATAATAGTGAAATGATTATCATTTTATCAGGGACTTTCTCACACACAGTTGCAGTTTGCAGTCTACGCATCGAATGACCACAATTACGCTGCTATAGGAAGTACCTTCCTTTGCAATGAGACTTTGTTGACAGTTTATCTATCTTTGAGGGAAAAATTGCTCTGGGCAATATTGTCGATTTGTCTTTTTTCATTACATTCTTCGTCGTTCTTCTGTTTTAAGCCTTGGCAATGAAATATAAGGATTGAGTCATTCATCTGGTTTTATGATGCTGTCGGAACGCCTTTGCTCACTCACTATCAGTCGTCGACGCAGGACATGTCATCATCATTCTTCTGCAAATATACGTTTGCTTTTTATTTTTGCAAATGATAATGATGATGTGATGATCGAGTCGTCTTCGGGAGGAATCAAATATTTTTTTTCTCGTTCTGCTTCTTCGCTTCTGTCTTGACGGTCTTGGCTGTAATGCACGTAACCCTGAAAGTCATCGACAAGAAAAATCACATTAAATTATGCACTCCATTAGTAATGCTGAATAAGCGTGACTTTGTGTTTCTTCTTAAATTAAGTAAGTAAGCATGAAAATAGCATGAAATGTTGAGTAAAGCATCAAAATATTTGATTCAACTCAACATTTGATTGCTAGCACAAATTTTCATTAGATATCATGAATTTGGAAAATAAAGTAGCTAATTTTTTTTAACGTTTGACTGCAACAGGAAGCTACTTCATTTACATTTATCTAGTTAGCCCTTGAACCTTAATTTAAGTTTGAAAAAAATGACCACATACATTAGCTAAAGCGATCATAAATCTTCAAACCAGTGATTGGAATTTCCTAATCGCTTTTCTAGTATTTGCGGAAAAGATGAAATATTGTTTAAAAGGAGGAAGTTTAAAAAATGTCTTAATGTGGGAAAGGACCACTTACAAGCTTATAAAAATTATAGGCGCAGAATAGCCTAATTGTAATACATGCGGTTCTAAAAGCTTGAATCTTTTTGTGGCTTTTGAGAAGGCAGCGTCTTTAAGTGTTAAACTGTGCGTAATAATTAAGAGCATTTTGCAGAAAACTGTTATGGAATGCTATCAACATAAACATAAATCAGATTGA
>JAHZMX010000704.1:0-10103 GCA_027743895.1 Seira musarum | reverse complement strand
CTATCGTATCTCACATCACCCCAAAAGTGCATATGTCCGTATTTGCAGACAGGTCTCCGAGCATGATACCGTTTTTGCAGACAGGTCTCGAAGCATGATACCACTTTTGCTTATACACGGTCGAAATGTTGGTCATAATAAGAACACATGCATAATGGTGAGAGTAATTATTGATATATTCGCTGCGGATTGTTTTGCAACGCAATCATGATGTAAATGCTGTTAATTTGATAAAAATTGCACTATATATTCTTTAGGGAAGCAACCTAGTTTAAGCAGTTGCGTGAATTAATCAAAGCTTTAAAACATTTGTTAGAACAACGGAAGGCAAGAATGAATGTTTTAAAACTCCCTAGAGTATTTATGCAAAATTGATCATCCACAACGTTGGCTGTGTAGCATCTAGAAACCGATAAAAACTAAAGTCGTAAATAAAGTGTTGATATGAATCTAGTATGGCACAACACACGCAAAAAGTCGACACCAAATAAATTTTATGGTGGTGAAGTAAGACTTTGTTGTCAATAAATGACTGATACTCATTACGTCAAATTTTGGAATAGTCAGATTTTGAAAAACCTTTGCTCAATAGATTATATCGAGATTTGAAGGTAAAATATAAACCGGTTCATGTTACATCCTACATTTTTGCAGTATTTTGAACAAATTTTTGGTGATGAAGTTCGTCAACTAACAAAAATTGCGGGGAGATATTAGATGCTAGAAATTTAATGCCATCGTGAAATTCCAGTTACATGGGCGATTACTCACGTCACAAAGATGGACTGGGGTAATAGCTGGAGATAAATCCAAATTTCCATTGACATTTTCGCAAAAATTCGAAATTAGTTAAAATAAAAAATAAAATCCTAAATATCTCTTTGTTTTTTCGACAAGAGATTTGTAACCAGCGTAAAAAGCTGATCTAGGCAGTATATCAGGTACCAGTGATTAAGAAGCACTTAAATCTGCTCCCATTTTATTAATATGAAACTTGCGTATTGTTGATGGCGTCATAAAAAATAAATTCGTTAAACGGATTTTCAGAACGACAGATTATTAATTTTTCACAGGGTTGGTTTAAAAGTTTTTGTATTAATTGGAAGAGGGAAAATGTTCAAATATTTACGAAATGTTACGTCATGGTTAGACCTGTTTGCTAATGGGCAAAAATACGGCAATTCATTCAGATAGTGTTCTCAAACTCCCATCTTTTTAGTTTATCCCTAATTTTTTTGTGGGTATCGCAAGAACATTCCTAAACATAAGTGCCTCAATCATTCTAATAATGTCCATTGCCGAAACTCTAATGAAATTACTGAGTGAGCTCGTACAGAAAGGGTATGCAAAAATTTGCAAAAACTGACGTAGATAAACATAATAAATTTGTTAATTCATTCTGAAAAAATTGAACGATTTACTTGTGTGAAATGAATTTTACGTAGAAGACGCAATATGAATTAGTTACATCCGTGCGATTTCAATCTCCGGTTAGGTGATATTGTTTTGTCGTTTTCAATTCTTGAATAAAATGGTTGTTGCATGAAGCCAGTTGATGTGATATTACAAGGGAAGGACCCCAGATGCCCCCCCTATATCGCATATACCAGTTATATCATCTACATCAGCTTTTTTTGCTCTTTACTATGACGCTACGCAATTACTGGAGATATTTAGCAATGATTTCAAAATTAATTTTTTAAGCCAAAATATGTACTAATTTGGATGATGGTGGACATCGCTTTTGAAAATTATGCTAGTGACTATGTTATTCAATAAGGCACAGGATGGAGAAGGTTAGTCGTAGGCGTTGGCCGTACCGAATGACGATTCTGGAAGCTGGTGAGGATCCTGATTCTTACCAATGCATTGTAAATGGACATTTTAAGACAAAAATTAAATTAAAAATAACTGTCAAATATCTCCAGTAATTGCTTAATGCCATCGTAAACAGCGAAAAAAGCTGATCCAGACGGTGTGGCTGGTATATGCGATATAGGGGGGGGGCACTTGGGGCCCTTCCTTTGTTAGTAAAATGCGCTATTGTGGTAATTGGAAGCTCTACGTTTAGAAAGTGGAATTACATTTTGTATTTTACAGAGTAGTAATTCCACTAATTAGTAGTTGCATCCAATCGGATGAAGTGATTTTTGTCCTCCAAAATTCAAAGGATAGAATGAGAAATTGGACAAAAATGAAAAAAAATTGCCCCGGTTAAATTTAATTCTGAGTAAATTGAATGCATTAATAAGGATAGTTGTGTCCGGTTTTGTCTATTTTAGCTCTACCGAACTATCCATCAATCATTGGTGAATAAATGGACAAAAGTCGAAAATTACACTGGCGTTTTAATGGTATTCATTAAGAACACACAAGGGAAGGGCCCCAAGTGCGTAAAAGTCAAGTCAACTAAAGCTGATTTAATATTTGATACTGATGATTAAGTCCCAAGCAATCACTTAAGACATCCCTTTCATCTTTGTTTTATATATGGAGAATATGTTGTATTTTATACTGATGAATAAAAGCACTTATGTAAGCAGTATGCGTATGCAAATAAAATAGATCTTCGTGATTGTCGGGAGGAAGGACCAGCGACATCGTTTGATATACATGCGTGTAAATCGAATCCGATATGTGCCAGATAAAAATATCTTGACAGACATAAATGGTTGCAATTAGAATAACTCTTCGTTTCAATTAAAGTTCATCTCAATATTTACGTTAATGAACAGCAAGAGTTTTGAAAACGAATTAAACAACAGCAAGTTTGAAAATAATGTCAAGAAAGGCGACAATAATTACGGTTTCGTAATGGAGTGATCCAATAGATTCATTTGAAGCTCTGGGCTTCGTTTAAATGTAAAGAAGATTATCTACTGCACAATGGATTATATTCCCGTTCGTTCGGCTTGACAAAAATAATTTGAGGCCCGCTCTAGGGAAAATCGGGTGGCACCAATTTTTTTCATGGGTATTGTGTAGGTCAATTAGGGGTTTCATTCTGTAAAGTTTTACGCCGATTGGATAAGGCAGAACTGACAAATTTAAAAAAAAAACATTTAAAAAATTTGGTCGAATTCACCCATTTTTTTTCGAAAATTTATTTTTTCACGAATGGTCGCGCGTTTCCCAGTAAACCGATAGCAGGGCGTTGCTCTATCAAATGCTGCTCATTGCTCGGTGGACGGACTGCGGCCATGCTAGCTCTGATTTGATTTCTGTAGTCAGAACCACCTAAAAATAGACGGCCTCGTATATAATTTGCATTAAAATTAACATATATGTTCTAATATACTAACAAGGGAAGGGCCCCAAGTGCCCCCCCTATATCGCATATACCAGTTATATCATCTAGACCAGTTTTTTTGCTCTTTACGATGACATTACGCAAAAACTGGAGATATTTAGCAATGATTTTAATATTAATTTTTTAGGCCAAAAATGTGCTAATTTAAATAAGGGTCGACATCGCCTTTGAAAATTATGCTAGTCACTATGTTTTAAAATATGGCACAGGATAACGAAGGTTAGTCAAAGGCGTTGATTGAACCAAAAAATAACTGACATTGGCGATTTTGGAAGCTGGTGTAGATCTTGATTCCTCCCAATGCATTGTAAATGGACATTTTATATCTCCGGTAATTGCGTAACGTCATTGTAAAGAGCAAAATAAGCTGATCTAGATAATATAACTGGTAAATGCGATAGAGAGGGGCACTTGGGGCCCTTCCCTTGTCAATATTTATATTGGCTGTGACTGCTAATGCTTAAAGATTTCACACTTTGACAATTAAGTGACTGAATTGCAAAATTAAGAAAAAAATTCGAAAAAAGTGACTGAATCAAAAACATCAGAACTTGCGATGTCGCAGTTCGTCCACCGTGAGATGAGCACCATTGGATAGAGGAAGAGTTGTTCTATCATGCCCTGCTATCGGTTTACTGGGAGACGCGCGACCATATGTGAAAAAATTATTTTTTGAAAAAAAAAGAGCAAGTTCGACCAAATTTTTTATGTATTTTCCAAATTTGTCGGTTCCGTTTTGTCCGGTCGGCGTGACACTTTACAGACTAAAAGCCCCTATTGACTTACATAACATCCATGGAAAAAAATTGGTGCCCCCGCATTTTCCCTAGATCGGGCCTCAAATTATTATTGTCAAGCAAAACGGAAATATAATACATTGTGTACTGGTGGAATAATGAAACAAATTATCACCAGAATCCTAGGAACTAGTACTTAAATAGAAGAATATATTTAAAACTGATTTCTAAAATAAATTTAGTTTTATTGCTTAATTATTTTCAATAATACAATAAAGCAGTAGTGATAATAAATATTTAACATGAACATACTCATATTGTTGATGGCGTAACACAAAATATATCATCTGCGCGAATTCATTCAATGAGCAGATGTTATTAAAACACATTAAGAGTTAGTACTAATTGTATAATATAGTGTAACTTCTGAATAATTGCCTTCCGAACAATGGCAGTCTCCTTAAAGTTGCAGGGGTTGGTCCCGCCTTTCGGTTTCGCATGCATTTTACCTTCTGTATAATTGCACCTCATATAATTGCGTCTCCGTACAATTGCTCCTATTTTGATTCCCCTTCCATTGAAAAATACGTCCTTTATAATTGCTATTGCATTTTTTGCTAGTGTGGACAGTTCCTATCCGAGTTATGTTTCCAATTTTCACAAGTTAACTATCTTAAGCATAGTCTACTATGCAAATTTTTTAAATCACAACTCGGATTTATATATAAACCTTGTAATGTGCGTGTGTATCATATCACGCTTAAACGTTTTATGTTTATTCGATCGGATGTGCAAAACTTCCTTGTAATTGACGGTGGCAATTACATGGAGAGTTTCTCAATAATAGAGTCCCTTTATAGTTGCTAATTTAAAATTCCCGCTGGGGTGCAATTATTCGGAAGTTACACTGTACTTGTTATATGTAATTGTAGGAAAATATTTCAAATCGATTCAATTCAATTTGACAAGATATCAACGGATCCTTCTAACTGTGTGCTCAAGTCATAGAGATAAAATCTGTCAAAGATTTAAATAATGCCCGTTATCGAAATACCAATAAAATGAATTAGCGCAGTAATCGTGGATAATGAAATAATGGCGTCCTTGGTTTCGGGTAAATACAACAAATTCGTTTATTCATCCCGAATAATATAAAACGGTGTTATTTCTAGTTCCATTAACCTTTCCTTCCTGAACTTACAATGTCGAAGGAATTGTACAAAATGGTTGCACAAGTCCACAGCACTGGTATTCTTTCTCGTGATTTGACACTTCCAACTTAAAACTTTTCAATTTAAGAAGTTAACATAATATCAATCTCAAAATGTATGAAAATTTTACCAAGTTTGGATGAAAATGGAATTGTACATCTGAAGGTACGTATGTAGTTTAACTAATGATAAGGAAGGCTTGCCGAATCTTTTGTATAACGATATGTACTTGATAACGGATGTTAGTATATTGGTATTCTACTTCTTACAGAAATTATGGTATTAACTGACTTGAAAAAGCGCGATGATTTTTAATTTCTATCAGTGAGACCAATTCAAAGGACTTAAAAGGCATCATATCGTTTAATTCCGATCGATTTTCATATTTTATTCTGCTTTAAGTAGTTTTCCCCGTTTCTTCCAATGTTTTTGTTTAATTTGATAGTACCCAATAGCCTTGATTTTTTTAAATTACAAAACGTGAAATATGCATGTTTATTCTGCTTTAAATAGTTTCCCCGTTTCTTCCAATGTTTTTGTTTAATTTGATAGTACCCAATAGCCTTGATTTTTTTAAATTACAAAACGTGAAATATGCATGGTCGACCAACTAGCGTTAAAAGAATTTAAAAAGGCATTGTTTCACTCCACCCCGAAGTTCTAGCACTACGAGGAAATAAAGGATTCCCTAGGTTCCATGTCTGCATTCTCACCTAATGATATTCAGAAGCTTAAAAACTACTGTCATGCACATTTTTTGGCTTCCATCCGTTTTTAAACCTCTGTTAGTGTTTTTTACTAAATTTATCAAAACTTTCTAAATTTTTAAGACTCGCAAAACAGGCGAAAATATTTTTTGTAGAGCCAAATTAACACACCACCGCGCCCTATTAAATTATTATAAGTTGACTTATTAAGAACAGCTTTATGAAATGTTACACAGGAATTTTACCTAAAACAAACAACTAATTTTTATTGGTTCTTGGTGGATGCGGATGCTCAAGGATCATATACTTTGGTTTGGATGACACAATGTCGGGTGTTGCGGCAGCATCTGCGGTTGTCGTTGTATCTGCCGCTGAAGGGTTTGTTGAGGAGGTTAAAGCTGTTTTTAATGTTATTATGTTGGAGGTAAAGGTGTAGAATATGAACAGTATAAGTGATACAGGTCAGTCGTTAGTAATTTGACGATGGCAAAAAGCCACATATCCTAAACATCTAAACGCGACCTTGATTATTCGTAAAATACTAAAAACCACGAATCGGTTTACTAGAAAATTCCTTATCAATACGAATATGGTTCGTTCAATCACGCCGGTGTAGATTCAGAGTGAGTACATATACAATAAAATCCTAACAAGGGAACCGCCCGAGGTGCCCCCCTAATCGCAAATACCAGTCATACTGTCTTGATCAGCATTTTTTCCTGGTTACGAATCTGCTTTGTTTTCTCTGCAGAAACATTAGAGTATATTTCAATTTTATTTTTTTAACAAATTCTCCCATTATTTGGGTGAGGGTAAACATCCTTACTCAAAATCGATGTTATTATCCAATCCTGACATACGTCATAGGAGAGAGAAGGTTTGTTGTAACCCACTACCGAAAATGGAAAATACACGGCACGTCGGGTTCTACACGGTGGTGTTAATATTCATTCAGTGTTGCATACTCCTATGCATTGTAGGCACACCATTTGGGATACAAAAATCAAAATTAAAAATTACTCTGATTGTTTCTGCAGAGAAAACAAAGCAGATGCGTAACCAGAAAAAAATGCTGATCAAGACAGTATGACTGGTATATGCGATTAGGGGGGGCACCTCGGGCGGTTCCCTTGTTAATTACAAATTTCAGAAACAATCTGATATGGAAACCAATTCCTGGTGAATATTTTATACAACAAAAACTGGGCCCTTCCAGGTATCTTCGTCTTGAATTATAATAAATTAATAGCTCAAATTTTAACACCGAGCGCAAACAGTCGACAAGAAATACAAGTGCTGCTCATGTATTTACGAATCCCATGTCCGACAAAAAAAAAAAAAAAAACAATACGTATGGATCTTCATTTAAAGTTTTTTTAAGGAATTCCAACCACACTCAAAGAATGCCAAGAAAGTAAATAGATCGAAACATTAATTCCTTAAACATGCATTTTTAACCGAAGCACTTACATAATTTGTATCTTTGATACAGTAGCAAGGTTAATATGTAACAAACGTCATTTATGAAACCAACGTACGCTTTATATTTAAACAGTGAGAATTCCGCATGTATTAGTCATTTGCATTGATAGCTTGCGAAAATAAAATATTCAAATTTTTATTTTGAAACTAAGATACTAGTGTTATATAATATCGCCCAAAAGTTAATGTATATAAAGCTATCTATTCATATCGTTCAACGGAATGATGTTTGATTTTACAATGTGGATTGTTGTTGTGGTAGTGTATTCTCATTTTATAACGAAATGTGACTGTGATGAATACAAATGACCCGATCAAACAGCAAAAATTCGAACAACTCCATCCACAACAGCCCAAGCGGAAGTGATTTTCTGACACGTTATTAATTTTTGGAAAAAGAATGGAAGGAGTATACAGAATTATTTATTTTCATTTCAAAATCTTTGCGGATGATTTTACGCAACTGACCAAATAATAAAAAAACAGTCCTATTTATATTGCCATCATTTGACTAGAAGTGAAGAATTTTTGGGGTACTTCACCAATTTTGGCATGCAGATAATACGTAAAAAATTTTCTCCCAAGGAAATGACAAAGTTGCAAGTAAACTAAAGAAACAAGTTGGTTGGATGGTCGTGTTATCTTTTTGCGGTCGCACACGAATCTCATAAAGCCCACAAATGTTATGTTAATAAAAAAACATTCCGTAGTCAGACCAGCTAATTGAAATATTGGCATACGAGTATTTTGTTAAGAATTAGATATGATCGTCGAACATTATGTAAGCTTAAATTGCGATGTATAATTAAAATATGTATAAGCTTTCTGAAATTTCTTGCTCCATGAGAATCAATAGAATAAGTTGGCCAAATGAAACAGTTTTGAATCGCACCGACCATATCAGACAAATCTCAACCAAGTTTTCAAGTTTTCTTGGAATCTTCATAATTCTTTTTATTCGGATTCGAAAGTTTCCTTGCATTCAAATTCGTCCAGGAAAATGATAACAATGATGATGGAGATCAACATTTTGATTACCTAATTAGGATAGGCACAAGGATAGGAGTCATGTCATACGAATTTGCGTCACATGCCCAAAAATTCTTGCCCAAATGTAACAGATACCCAAAATCCTTTTACCATAATCAAGGACGACACTTACACAAAAAAAAATAAAAAAAGCTTATGTTCACATAATTTTTAAGTCCTTTTTCCAAGAAAGGTGTACTAAAAAAATTTCTTAAGCCGGCCACACGTTTTTATGACTGATTGATGTTAACTATTACAAGTTCCAGTCAGTATGAATGAGGCATTCCTGCAGAAGCATGCATAATTATCATTATGACTGAATTAAAATTTATCGAAGGCATTCGTATGTCAAAGTTGCTAGTTTTTGGAGGATATATTTTTTGCAAGAATAATTAGGTTGGTAAGACGTTGGTAAGGCGCAGGGGTCATAATCATGCGCTAGTTCCCGATCATGTTGAGAAAACAGAAGCAAAGTCAAAGAGAAACTATAGAAATGCAAACAAGTGAAGTTGTTCGGGAAGCTGAGAATGCTTCGGTTAAAGATCCGAAAGATGCTACAAACTTAGGAACAACCAAAGCATTGAAGCGAATACAAATTTTGAGTTTTGGGTGTCTGTCGTTTTTTATTTGGGCACCTTTTTTTGGGCGATTGGTTTTTGGGTATCTGTTTTATTTGGGCGAAAATTTTTGGGCATCTGACGCACAACGTCAGGTCCTTAAATTATCCGCTATCAATTCATGAAACAAATTGTAAGCATATTTAACACGGGAAGAAATGCTTTAGAGAACCCGCTGCATTTCAGTTATTTTGTAAAGCTGGACGATTTACAATGATTAGGTGTTTAAGGATTGATATACCGAGGGTTTGAAAGCAAGAAAAGATTTTTTTGAATAAAATTGCCGCTACGCTTATTCGAACTACCCTACAAGAAAATATTATATTTTATCCATGGTCTATGAAATTCATCCGTCGATTTTCGTAAGGCTATCTGCCACCTAAAGTAATTACATTCTCTGAAGAAATCTGAAATTCGACATTCTACGTGCCGACGTGCCGTGAACCAATGGACAATTGTGTCAATAATTTTTCTGGTAAGAAATTTATTTATTTCAATCGATTCGGCAGACATTGTCATCTTTGCAAAATTTGGCAATTACGATTTAAAGCGAAATCCATTACTATTCGTTCGTCCATTGCCATTGTGAATCAATTTGATCGAGCAAATTTATGATTATCAGTAGCGAAACAATTCCATCTTTGTTTAACAACTAAAGCCGCGACGCAATATGTTTTATAATATTTCATTGACACAACTTATTATATTATTTCCTATATTTGTATAATTGACTAAATATATGAATTTCTTATTTTGTAACTATACAATGAAGCTGCAATAATGAAATAAAAATAATAATTAGAATACAAAAGCTTTACCAACGAATTGAATGAGGTATCAAAGATAGGATTTCACGTTGCCACGTAATTGAAAATGGCCAGAGTATCTACTTGTGATAAGATACCAAAATGAAAATTAGGTTTTCATCAGTCTTTACCCATTCTTGTCCACTTTAATTGAAACTAGGGATGGGACGAGCACTCGAATTTGCCGAGCGCTCGGCATCGAGC
>JAHZMX010000702.1:0-10821 GCA_027743895.1 Seira musarum | reverse complement strand
CGAGTAAATGTGACGAGCGAAATTATATTTGAGCGCATGGTGTGCTGCTGCTGGCTTAGAAGTATCAGCATCAGGGATTAGTGATCAAGTTAATTTGCACTTCACAGTCGACAAAACTTAATTTTGAAACATAAAAACCGTTTTTGGATTTACAAGGAAAAACTTATAATAAATAATCCATAATAGGTAAACTACTGCACTAAAATAATTCTGCACATGTATTCAATTATTCTCCTTATGTAACTGGTAACTCCAAAATTAAAAGCTTCATTTTTTAAAGAAATTTTTACTTATTGTTGATTTTGCAGAGAGGAGTAGTAGGATAAGGACTCCGGAATTGTCCAAGTGATCGACTAGAGGCGTATCTTTTTATATTTATACCGAGGAAGGAGTCACTAACGTCCTGACGAAATCAAAATGGACTCTAGGAAAATAACGGACCTGCTTCGGGCCACAATTGACCCGAACCAGAGACAAATGGCAGAAGAGCAACTCAAGCAGGTATTTTTTAATGAAAATATTTAGCACTTTTTTAAAATAATGTATTATGAGTATTAATCAACTTGTTGCGTTCGTAGATTGAAAAAATTATAGGCGTAGCCCCAGCTCTTCTTCAAGAGGTTATGAACCAAGAAGTCGACCTCTAGTGTACCTCCAATCCCCTGATGCTGGAGGCTGGCCGGGAGCGATTTCTGCTTTATTGGCGTTGGTTAAGGTCTTTGAATACCGGAAGGGTACCGAGAGGGCTCCACTTGACGAAGCCATGAATCTCTTGCTCCCGTTGGTTCAGCAAATTATGGAAAGACTCATGACTGATCTCTCCCAACCAGGATTAATGATGCAACGTCTTGTTCTAAAAATGTTTTTCGCTCTTACTCAACACTACCTTCCCCTTCCCCTGTTGGGTACTAAGGGTCAGTGGGAGAGATTTCGGGGATGGATGGAAGTTGTACGTCAGGTTCTCGACAGGACAAATCCAGAACTTGAGAAGAGACCGGACGACGAAGATGAAAGAGACGAACTTGAAAAGAACGAATGGTGGAAAACAAAGAAGTGGTCCATGCGAATTTTATATAGGATGTTTGAACGCTATGGGAGTCCGGGTGGTGTAACAAAAGAGTATAAGGATTTCGCTCAATACTACTTAAATACATATTCACAAGGCGCCCTCGATGTCGTGTTCAAAATCATGGACGCCTACAGGAAAGGAAGCTTTGTTGCTGAGAAGGTTATGAGGGACGCGATTCTGTACCTGAGGAATGCAGTGAGCCATGCTCACTCGTGGAAATTCATGAAGCCTCATGCAAATGCAATGCTCACTGATGTGATATTTCCCTTGATGTGTCACACGGAAGATGATGAACGTCTTTGGAAAGACGACCCAATCGAATATATACGCTCCAGGTATGACGCAATCGACGCTGACACGGCTGTGACATGTGGCGAACAGTTACTTAATGCCATGTGTAAAAAGAGGAAAGGTGTCCTTCCGAATTGCATTCAGCTTGTCACCCAGCTACTGAATGATCCTAATACCACCCCTCAACGAAAGGATGGGGCTCTTCATATGGTTGGTGCAGTTGCGGACATTCTTTTGAAAAAGGACCAATACAAGGAGCAGTTTGATGATGTCCTTATCCGTTACATATTCCCTNCGAAAGGATGGGGCTCTTCATATGGTTGGTGCAGTTGCGGACATTCTTTTGAAAAAGGACCAATACAAGGAGCAGTTTGATGATGTCCTTATCCGTTACATATTCCCTTCAATGACGGCTACTTTCCCTTTCCTTCGAGCCCGTGCAGCTTGGCTTCTGTCAAAATTGTCTCAGTTGAAGTTAAATCGTGAAGAGATTACGCAAGAAGTTGTTCGATCACTTGTTGCAGCCATACTTAATAAAGATGAGGAATTACCTGTTAAAGTAGAAGCGGCTTTTGCAATCGAGGCCTTCATATCTGAACAGCATAAAACGCATCAGTATTTTCAACCACATATTGGACCACTTTGCTTAGAGCTTTTACAGATTCTTCGTAACACAGAAATAGACGACCTGACAAATGTACTACAGAAAATTGTTTGTGCGTTCGTCAATGACGTGGCACCCCTCGCAAACGACATTTGCGTACACCTTGCTCAGACTTTTAGTCAAATTATGGATGGCGCAGGAGACGCTGATGGTAAAATATTATATGATCTAATGTATTATGTGCGTGTATTATTAAGTTCTAAATATAATTGGTAATATTTATTGTTAACTTTTAGGTGAAAAGACTATAGTCGCAATGGGTTTACTCAACACAATGGAAACAATTCTGGTAGTAATGGAGGAGCAACCTGAAGTTAGCGTTCAGCTCGAACCAATTCTTCTTCAAGTTGTATCTGTTATTCTTGAGAAATCCATTATGGACTTTTACGAAGAAGCATTTTCATTGATTGCTTCGATGACTGAGAAACAAATCACCCCTGCTATGTGGCAAGTTTTTGAAGGCCTTTATAGGTAAATTGAAAAAATAATTTATATTTTGTCTGTGTACCCATTCGTACTAGTACTAATGGCAAAATTGACCCTAATTACACATTTATTTTTCACAACTTTTCAGAGTCGTTGAGCGTGACGGGACTGAATATTTTGTTGAACTAATGCCTGCTCTTCATAATTATATCACGGTTGACACCGATGCTTTCCTTGCTGACCCTAATAGACTTCTTGCCATTTGCACCGTTATCAAGAGAGTTCTAGTGGATGACTCTGCTGAAGTTGGAGAGGACGCTGAATGTCATGCAGCTAAATTAATTGAAGTTTTGATTCTGCAATGCCGACACCGAATTCAAAATGTTATTCCTAACTTGTTACAACTTGCATTGGATCGGCTGTCAAAGCCGATAAAGACTTCAGAATTGAGAACCATGTGTCTTCAGGTATGTATTATTAATAAATTCATTATTGTTCATTATAACAGTGGAAGTTTTTTATTCTGACAAAATTCCAAAACTAAAACTGGACAATTTTTTAGGTCGTTGTGGCATCTCTTTACCATGATATAAATCTTACCCTTTCCGTGGTTTCCACAATGGATGCTTTTGTCAAACAATGGATTGCCGATACCGATTGCTTTTTGGGCCTGCACGACAGAAAAATATGCGTTTTGGGTCTTTGTGCGTTGTTACAGGTAGGGAAGGTGAAGTGAATAATAAAATATTTTTCCCAATCAAATTTTTTTTTCAAAAGCAATTTTAGCGTACTTGTTACTATTCTAGTCTCAACTAACTTTTTGGTCAAATTTATTTTTCAGAGTCAAAATCGACCGGCTGCATTACAGGACTGTTCGAGTCAGATTCTTCCTTCTTTAATTTTGTTGTTTGATGGACTCAAGCGCGCATATGCTGGTAATGGATGCTAAACTAATTTGGGACTGTTATATGCATTCGTAACACAACTCATGAAGTACTCGGGTTACGAAGCGGAATACACGGATATTAAGCATGGATGGCTAATATAAATATTTTATTTACAGCTAAAGCGCTAGAAAATGCCGACTCAGAGTCTGAAGAGGAGGAAGAAGATGACGAGTACTGCGAAGTAGAAGAGGTATTAAGCACTGACGAAGACGAAATCGACGAAGAAGGAGCTGAGTACTTGGAAGCTTTAGAAAGAAGGGTAAAAAATTCTCAAAACCAGGCTCCGTTTCAGATGTCAGCGCAAATTCTCGATGTACGCACAATTATAATTTTTCTCACGCCGTTAGTTTTTTTATTGTAACATGTGATTGATAAATTTATTGTCTATTAAGGATGAAGACGAAGAGGACGATGATGATGATGACGATGACTATTCAGCCGGGGAAGAGACAGCCTTAGAATGTTATGCTACTCCATTGAGGATGATGATGATGATGACGATGACTATTCAGCCGGGGAAGAGACAGCCTTAGAATGTTATGCTACTCCATTAGATGATGATGAGTGTCCTGTTGATGAATACGTGATTTTTAAGGATGTTTTAATAAGTACGTTACTTTCTTTACATTTTCCTCAACGTAGCTATCAGTACAAAACACTAACATTTGTGTTTTTTTAAGATTTGGAACGAAATGATCCAATGTGGTACACAGCATTAACTACTCCATTGAATGAAGAACAGCGCAAATCTGTGCAAGAAATTTTCACTCTTGCTGATCAGAGAAAAGCCGCCGCAGAGAGTAAGCAAATACTGAAGCGAGGAGGTATGTTTTGCAAGGGATAAGCATGATTCAAACTTTTGTTTCCCCAAGAATCAGTCTGTAGTACCTCTCTTCCTTTCAGGGTACGAATTTCGTCAGCAAGATGTGCCGAGTTCCTTCAATTTTGGTAATGGAAATCTACCCCCAACTCTATCTTAAATCATCTATCGCCACCAACTAAAATGTCACTTATTACTGATGTTTTTAATTTTTAAAGTACTGTGCAAACTGCAAAGTCAATATCATGAGTAAGAACCTCTTCATTTTCAATTAAATATCTTAAAGCAAAATGATTAGAATATTGAACAACCTGTTGATTCTTTATACTAAACTACTTCCATGCAAACTAAAATTTAAGAAAAAAGTTAACCTGCTAGAGATAGATACTTAAGATTCTATAGTGGACTAGCGACTTTCTCGTCGATAAACAACTTTTCATGTAGACTAATTATTATAGTATTAAATTTTAATTCAAAATGGAAAGAATTGGATGGGATGCTGAACTGAAATAATATCAAGTGATTTATTAAAACGATACTAGCACGTATATATGTGCAGTGTTAAGTGGCGGAAATCCACTTTCCCATAAGCATAATTACTTTATAGAAGAAACATCTAATAGCCGTTAAGAAAAATAGCAGCAACTAGATTAGTAGATACATACTATTGTGAATATTTTACAAGAGATAGCTAAGTATCTTTAAATAAATAAATATGAACGCTGTTTGTAAACGCCTAAAAATATTTTGAATTGAACTACATACATTTAAGTATACACGAGCGAACACGTAAAAGTAAAAGTTTTGAAATTACATAAATATTCTGGCAAACAGTCTGCCAACAATGGTTTCTGTTTTGTTGGTGTACTTTAACAGAGTTATGAGTTATTGAAATACTGACAATTGTTGGAGATTGAGTTGCGAGATAATAGCGTTACGTGATACTGCATTTAAATCTGTCTGGATATCTATTTTTTTATTTTGGCCTTGAAATACATATTCCCACTTAACCCCAAAAACTAACTTGTTGAATGTCTCTGCTAATTTACTCATCCACAACACAATTTTTATACAAAGCTCGTTCGCATGTTCGCGTTACTTATTCTTCCAGTAATGCCAGCGTCAATGTCAATCATTGTCAGAAGCAAACCCGTCATGGCTGAACAAAGACTATTTTCATTGAAATTATTTCTACTTGTTGCATCATGGAGCATGGATAGCTGACATTTGGAATCTTGCTGGAGCTAGAAACTACACGTTCTTCATTATGCAACTTCTGACTTATGCATTTATAATAAAATTGAATATCAAAATTTGTTTGATATCAAAATATATTCTGGTGATGTTGTCGATGTTTCAGGAAGAAAATAAAAGCATGAAACGGTTTCACTTTCATGCATTCATCTCATGACTATGACAGGTGGTGTGTATGTATATCAATCGATTTTCGAATAATTTAATTGCGTAGAATATTCACCTTTTATGACCTTATCGTTTGTGATCTCTGCATAGAACAGACCTATAAATAGGATCATTTCCCCCAGACATTCATCAAGACAAAGTTTGTCTTATACCAGTTGAAAATGAAGTTGTTCCTTGCGATCATTCTTTTAGCCGCGGTGGTCAGCGCCCAACGCCCTGGCAGACCCGGCGATGAGCGGCCTTCACGCCCTGGTGAGCGTCCACCTCCTCCAGGAGGCAGACCACCTCGCCCTGGTCGCCCAGGCGATCGCCCGCCACCCGGAGAGAGACCTGGTGATGACGATGACAACGATGATCGGCCACGTCCCCCACCCCCTGGAGGCAGACCATCTCGCCCCGGACGACCCGGTCAGCGACCCCCGCCTCCACCAGAATCTCAAAGTGAAGAAGATGGTTTGGACTCAGCTTCAGATGAAGAACGAGAAGTTAGACCTCGACCAGGACCAGGTAGACGTCCCTTCGGTCCATTCCGAGGTGAGCGACCCCCACAAGGAGGAAGACCAATGAGACCTCCTCCACCACCAGGTAGAAGACCCCCTCCCCCAAGGCCCGGAGGACCAGGACGTCGCCCAAGACCCCCACCACCAGAAAATTCAGGTGAGGGAAATGGCGAACAAAATCTCAGCAGCCCACAGCCCGAAGTTTCTGAAGTTCCAGTCTCAGCATAAAATTTCGTAAAATCAATACAGCCCGGGAATTTTAATGCCAAAATCGAAATAAAATCATTAAATTATGCGATATCATACTAGATTAACGGATTTTTATTTGCATTTTTTAATGAATATCAACTCGGATAACTCCATTTGATGAATAGTCCCTAATCGTGCTCATGCCTCTTTTCTGTTGGTCTTGTCCGTCCTGACAATGTCCATTGTCCAAGTTGAACTGCCAACTCCAAGCGCCGTTATAACCTTGATTGTAAGCCCAGTTGAATAGCTGTTCGGCGCTTTCTCCGGCAGCACAGACTGAGGCAAATTCCCCAATGATCAAAGGCTTATTCAAGTTATACATGGATGCAGACACTCGAAACGGGCTATGTTCGTTCCATCTACCTTCCCAAGAGTAAGTATGAATCTGGTAAAAATCAAGAGTTCCAAGTGAATGACCACCAGCACCAACGAGGCAACCATCCTTGTAATAATCCCGCGTATCATAAAATGCGTCTGACTGTGGGTGTTCAGACCAGCTCCCAATCGTAACCAACGCCTTCGAATCATGCGTTTTTATTGCGCCCGCTTGTCTGTTGATGAAAACTAGCATTCTCTGCATGGGAATGTAGACATTTGTCCAGCCAGCGCCGTACTGGCCGAGCATAGAAGTATCCAGACAAGGATCCGGCGATCCCTCGATCAAAATTGATCCTTCCGGTTCGTTCATGATTTCCCACGCAGCCAACGCCGGCTTCGATTTTAGATGATTTACCATCGGTACAAGGGCATTATCGATGTAAGATTGAAGCTTTGAGTCATCCCATATAAGATTCTTGTAACGGTCATTCCGGATTAAAGCTCCGTTCCAAAGAACCAAGATGACGAAAACGTTATTGTCAGCAGCGACATCAAGAAAGTGTGCCAAATCATTCAGCAATGTATTTTGATCGTCTGGGCCAACCACATATCCATCATCATTGAAGCGGGGAGTACTTTCTCCTTCCACATGAAGCCACACCCCTTCAAATAAATATTTGCAAAAAATCAGATTCATACTTTGCATTTGTAAAAACATTTTAAGTTTCTATCTTACGAAGAGTGTTTCCACCAGCCGAGGATATATCTCTAATCCATTGCTCCATCGTTGGACCGGAACCCCCAAAGTAATTACCGTTACCAAAATCATATCCATAGCTTTTCCAAGCAAAATTCACTCCAGAGAGAAAGACTTTGTTTGGTCCATACATTAAGTCTTTGCCTTGGACTCGAAGAAACTCGCCATTGCAAACCGCAACAATGCCGAGTGCAATGATAATTAAAATGCATGGCATGTTACAATGCCGTTGTTGTTTCTGTAGACCCATATTTAATATGCATGGCATGTTACAATGCCGTTGTTGTTTCTTTAGACCCATATTAAAACAATTGTTTTAGTGACTTATTGTTCCTTGACGAGGACGAGACTCACAATAAGCGCATGATTCTCGACGTTCACCTAGTAGGGCCAAGGAAATAGGTTACATAAGCTGAATAAAAATAATATGTCAATTTAGTTCAGTCAGAGTCAGACAGTGCACAACAATTTGCATTTGCATTAATTGGTGATTTAGCAATACCACAAGATAACTAAATATAGGCATGAGGTGTCAAAAATAAGTACAGAAGATTCAAATAAGGATAAGATAAAAATGATGGATTATTGTGCACGTGCCATTTGTTACATGAATTTATATGCTTATGAAATGAGACGTTCATTACGTGACCGTACTACTTCATTGCAATGATTGCGCCACAATCACTAGAATTTTTATTTATAATTGTAAAGCTTCAATATCTATATTTTATATTAATGAAAATTATTCCCGCAGTATGATAGTAAGAATTAGTAAGTATGAAATCAATCATTGAAGGTATGAGTATAAATAAAATTATACCGAACATAAAACTCTAAATCTACATTCTACAAAAAAGTATTTACAGACTTATATTTTCATATCTTCAAACATCCTAATGATTTCTTCACGAAATTCAACATCCTCTGTAGTGTCATATGAAACTTTGAATTCTCCAGACCTCAATTTTTCAAGTGTTAATTTTTTCTTTGAATTCAACCCAAAAATCAATTGTTTCTTAAATTCACTACTACAAAAACTATTTTCAGTTTTGCTCTTCGATCCCATTCCCTTTGTTAAACACTCCAAGTTGAACTTCTTGTTGACCCATTTTCTCAAAATGATATCAGCTTGATGAATCTCATTTTCTGAACATATCCTTCTTTGTCTTTCAATTTCCTCTGTTCTGTCCTCGTTTCTTTTGAGAGGGTTGCGAAATGTACTGGAAATGATCTGTTCAAGTACTTGCAAGTTTATCGGGACTTCTTCGTTTTCAGAGTCATTGATCATATCAGTTTGAACGCAGTACATATCACAAGGATTCTGAAAAGAATTTGGTTCCTCCAGCTTTAAACTCATTTCTACGATTGCCTTGGAAGGCACTTGAGCTTCTAAAGGTCTAGTGGAATTACGTTGAAGGCAATTCTTTAAAGATGACTTGCAGTAAATAACGGAAAACCCAGATTCGGATAGCTTAGCTAACTGATAAAAATCATTTCGCATGCTGTGGTAATAGTTATTGTCATCCACTATGATTAACATTTTTCTGCTTTCAAGTACCTCATCCTGGATTCGAAACTTCAACATTTCCGTTACAATGCTATTCATTTTGTAAACAAAATCCTCATCAGGCACGATACAATTTGATTCGATAGAGCTCAATGAAGCTTTTAAATTTTCTAAACATTTCTGTTTTAAGGATTCATCAGAATCAGAAAGATTTACGTCTAACATATCATAACCAAAGTTTATTAAGAATTCAACGCAATTTATGAACTTCTTTCTTAAATTTTTCGCAAGTCCTGACGATTCCCTAGCAGCTACATTATTTTCAGGTTGACCTTGAATCTGTGACCCTGACTGTTCCTCAATAATTTTGGCTTGAACAGGTAATGGAATAAAATCATCAAATGAAACTACTACAGCTCCCCATGACGAAGAAAAATCTTTCAATTTGTTGGCTAACGTTGATTTCCCACTTGCTGGCAGGCCCATTAAAACCGCAAGCGACACACTTGAGTTTGTAGTAGTAAACCTCAAAGATTCTGCAGCGACTGATGGATTTGTTGACTTAGAAGATTGTACAGATTCCATTGTGGGGTGTACGGTTTTAAATAAACTGCAAATAATGAAAACGTTAAACATTCATTATCACTAATTTAACCAATAAGCAGGATTTTACTCTGAGTCTACGAAAGATTTTATACCATAAAAAGGTAAAATATTATTTGGCTGAGGCAACTGCTGCACCATTGGACTTGTTAGCTTCTTGTAGTTTTTGCAATTTCAAAACTTCTTGCTGATGCTCCTCCAACTTTCTTTGCTGGAATACAGGATTGATTTCCGCAAAAAATTCCATAGTCTTATGGTTCACATTGACATGTTTCTGAACACATGTGGATATGCAACGTGCTTCTTCATCATCCAAAGTGCGTTGGCTCATATTATAGACACATTTTCGGAAGCAGTCTTCGCTAATTTTGTTATACAGCAATAGGAAATCCTTCAACTGTAAAGAGGACACAAAAGCAACAACAATTAGACTTGAAATATCTCAAATTCTGTGTGAATCACATTTAAATCTAATCTAATCATACCGTCTTCGCTTCGGCAAATTCCATAATATAGATTAGATTGACGCTACGATTTACGCTTAAAGCTGGAAGGGGACGATGAAATCCTAGCGTAGCTGTAGAATAATTACTGACGCCATTTGCTTAAACCTTTTTACAGCTGGCAGTTTAAGTTCCAACAAACGCAACCGCAACTGTAACGTTAATTTTGAATTATTAATGTCTAATTAAATTACGATACAATTGCATTTACAACGGAGGAGGGAGAGAGTAACGATGCTGATATAATTATGTTTTATGATGCAATTCGATTGTAAAAAATCAAGACTCGCAACACGTGCAAAAATGAAAATGTTTTGGGTCCATTTATCGAAACAAGAAGTGCAGTGTTTTGTCAGCCTGCTGTTCTTGTTCCGCTGCATCATTTTGCCCCATTCCTTGACTTTGTTAGGAGTTTTGGCTTGGCTTGGTTACGAGAGGCTTTAATTATTCGAATGAGTTCAAAGGCGTCGCTTCATCAATTAATCCCCCCCTCTATTAAATAATGTTCGGTTCCGGACAGACTGAATTGAACCAAATATGAGATAACCACAAACATTTAAAATAATGATGGCATTTCGGATCTCAATTTGTAGAATCAAATAGAATTACATTTTGATATTCCAAAACTATTAAAGCAGACATTCCTTTGAATGGTTCATTAAATATTTGTTCTTCTTAAATAATTTCTATTCACATGTCTTGAACAGGTATTTCCAAAATCATCAGCTTTCTAAGTAAATGAATC
>JAHZMX010000701.1:0-24771 GCA_027743895.1 Seira musarum | reverse complement strand
AAAACGGCTTTCGCTATGGATGTCGACTGTCAACGAGATGAGAATGTAAGTACTACATAATCAGTATTTATTGCATTTTCCACTTTACACTAGACATAAAAAAATATTCGCTCCTCTGTGATAAAGCAAAAGACTTCCTCTTCTCAGTCTATGACACAATGAAGCCATTATGCAGAAATGAAAAGAGTTTTATTGCTTTTCACGTCTGCTACTTTTGCTACATATATACTCCACTCCTCTGGTATTAGAATAAAGGGATGCGAGAGGATAACGATTATTGTTACCTACCACCGTTTCGTGTGTTACGTAAAACAATCAAAGTTGTACTCCTCCATTTTAATAATGTTTCTTTGAGTAAGTAAAAGGGAGCTCGTGTAATAGCGTCATTGCTTTACTCCAGGAGGTACTATTAGGCATGATCAATTTTGCATGGAAATAAAATGTGTCGCTCATTTTCATAATAGCGTAATAGCTCCATGACACGGTACGTGAGCAGCATTCCATTGAAATCACACCCACGTGGAAGCTTTTTACACGATTGAAATTCGCAAAATGTATTAACTTGTCGTGTTTTAATTTGTTCGGTCTATTGTTTTTATTTTGCTATTATTCTAGAATCCACTCTATCAGAATATTAAAAAGTGGTTGAATTATCCATTCAGTCCGTTAATATTCTTGATATTGATGTTCCCGGGGTTAAAGCACTTTTTCCGCTTCTTACTCCGCTTTGAGTCGAGAAATAAGATTTTCATAGGGATACAAAACCACATCAGGGATATAATAAAGTCACGACGTGCCACGCCAGATGTAAGCAAGAAAATTCTTAAGAACTTTGTGGACATTAAATTGCGGAAATACAATTAAGGCTTTTCATATACATACTATGGTAGGCAAATGAAGGACAAACAGATTTAATTGGATTGATGATTGAAGCATCTTCTGGGAAACATGCTGCCGATCAAACTGTAGAATTAACGACGGACATACTGAAGGAAGATGACACACCGCTAGCAAATAATACTTCAATGAATTCGAAAAAAAGTGGAAAAGCTGCTTCTGGTAGCATTTCGACGAAAAACAAGCTCCAAAAATATCTCTTGTCAGGTACTTCCATTTTCATTAAAATTAGATGAACACAGGGACAAGACTTTGGACTAAAATGTAAATAACTTCTTTTTTCTCAAGATGATCAAATTGTGGATAACTGCATTTTGTTCTTAATGGCTGGTTTTGACTCTACTTCAAATACGCTCGCATTTGCTCTTCACTTACTCGCAACGAGACCTGAAATTCAGGAAAGAGCATATGAAGAAGTCATGAGAGAAATTGGTGACTTGGTAAGCATTGCAGTATACCTGTAGTTCAATGCAGTATACCTTTTTCGTTAGGTTTGGCATTTTTAAAACTATTTGCATTTTTTGGAAAGGCACTTATTTCAGCAGAGGATAGCAAAAAGCTAGTGTACATAACACAAATTATTTACGAGACACTTCGACTGTACCCACCAGTTCCTGTGTGAGTTTTTATGTATTACATTTTACTTAGGCGATGAAAAACTGAGTTGCTTCCTTCATGAATGCATTTTTTTCTAAAAGATTTCTCCATCGAGAATGTAAAGAAACAGTAACAATCAAGGGAATAACTATCCCAGCTGGGACAGTTGTAGAGACGCCACCATGGGTTCTTCATAGAGTACGAACACATATATTTCATGCTAATTCCTCATTTTCACACGATTTGTACTACAAAAATTCGGACTTTTAGGATCCTGAATACTGGCCCAAACCTCATGAATTTGATCCGGATAGATTTGCTCCAGAAAATGAGACAGAGACCCAAAAGTATGCCTTTGCCCCATGGGGAAAGGGACCACGCATGTGCATTGGAGCAAGATTTGCTCTAATAGAGGCTGCCACCAGCCTTGCAAAAATTATTAGAAAGTTTAAAGTCGTTCCTGCAAAAAATTTTAAAGTAAGTACAACTAATCAACAATTTATAAATTCCTTATAAAAAGTGATGATATTTTACCCCATCATTTTTTAAATTTTCAGAATGAAATGAAAGTCCAAGTGAAATACATTTTGCTAAATCCAGCAGATGAGATCAATGTAATGTTTGTAAAACGTGAATAAATATTATTTTCAAAACTACAGTGCATATGCTTGCAGTTTGGGNAAAGGGACCACGCATGTGCATTGGAGCAAGATTTGCTCTAATAGAGGCTGCCACCAGCCTTGCAAAAATTATTAGAAAGTTTAAAGTCGTTCCTGCAAAAAATTTTAAAGTAAGTACAACTAATCAACAATTTATAAATTCCTTATAAAAAGTGATGATATTCTACCCCATCATTTTTTAAATTTTCAGAATGAAATGAAAGTCCAAGTGAAATACATTTTGCTAAATCCAGCAGATGAGATCAATGTAATGTTTGTAAAACGTGAATAAATATTATTTTCAAAACTACAGTGCATATGCTTGCAGTTTGGGTTTTTATAGTATGAATAAATTAAAATCATTTCGCGAAACGGAAAAACGTATAAATTATGCAATCAATCAGCATGTCTTGTCAGCATGTCATCAATCTCTTTGTAAAATGAGTACACAGATCATCAGCATTCCATCTGGCTTACGTTTGGTTTCAGGTGTGTGTATTAAATTATTCGCGTATTCATGCGTGCTTCAGAATTCATTATGAAAAGATCTGGATATTTCACAATTCCGTGCGTAGATTGTAATACTAAACAAAGAACACGTGGAAAGTTATGGGGTAAACGCACAAATTCACATAAATTCTATCTGAAATCTATAACGCCTTTCCTATTTGCCATGTAACCATTTCAAGGCCAAATGTCAGTCTCAATTCTTTTGGGTTTCACCGTTTATCAATTGATCTTTTCACATTTTATGCGACTAGAGCAGTATTCTTGTCTTTTTTCAGGTGAAAAGAATCTAACAGCTTGACTCAGCCAATTTCTTTGAAAGGTTCGTCATTGAAATCTATAGTATTTGCCATGTAACCATTTCAAGGCCAAATGTCAGTCTCAATTCTTTTGGGTTTCACCGTTTATCTATTGATCTTTTCACATTTTATGCGACTGGAGCAGTATTCTTGTCGTTTTTCAGGTGAAAAGAATCTAACAGTTTGACTCAGCCAATTTCTTTAAAAGGCTCGACAGACAAAATTTTTTGTTTGAGGTCTGACTTGACTCATGACATGACTCTAACTGTACTACCAAGTAATTTTAATTTTATGACCATCTTTATCCTAAAACATAAGTAACTTTGAGAACTGCCTGCATGGAAGGGTCAATCTATTTATTTGTATGGAATTCAGGTAGACTCTACTAATTGACGCTAATACGAATACGTTTAATAAAAATGACTTTTAGCCACGCCATTCAACAATATCAAATTCAAGCGTCAGCAATACTCAAATCTCAATTCTCCAGTAAACGATGAACTACGCAAAAAGAGACATTGGGTGAAATGGTTGAGTGTTACGTTACCTAACAGCCAAATTGTGAAATCTTTTGAGTACACTTTTTAGTTTTAAAATGCCCAACCGGGTATATCCAGATTAAGCTTACGACCGGATACGAGCTTTAAAATTGTGTAATGATCATTTAATTTACTGCTTCAGTTCAGTTTTTGTTTAAAAGCGACTGGCTTTATACCAAACTCAGGAATCTTCTTTTTGTGAAGTTTCTCAAATACAGAAAATCTAAGGAATGAACTACGTGTTCCAAGAACTAAAAGAGTATTAAAATTTTCACCATGAAATTCAGTGGTTTTATGGTCTTAAGCATAATATCTGCAAATTTGGCAACTGGACAAGTTTGTTCACCAATAGGACAACTAGTAAGTCAATTTTTTATAAAATTTTCTTTAGTAATTTAACATTTTTGTTAAATTGAAAATTGGTTGAATTTCAGTGTACCAGAACCACTGATTGTTGCAAAGGATGCTGTGAAGCTCATACCTGCGTTGACAGTACGTGTAATGCAGAATATTAAAAAATGAGTGCAATCTTTTCTTTATTGTTGTCATTTACTGATTCCATTCGTTTTAGGAAACTTCGCTTGTAGTTCAGATCTCATTCAACAACCTGGATTTAATTCATGCACCAACTACTTTTGTCCCCCTGGTCAAATCTGCTACCTTCGAGAGGTTTGAAAAAAAAATAATTATTTTTAAGTATAAAGAATCGCCCAATAAAATATTTATATTTTTCAGGTTTGTCCACCTGAAAACCCTTGTCCAAGGCATCCAACATGTCGCAAGTTCGACATGGTCAACAATTACTCGGGGTTTCGCAACTCATTCCCCAAAACATCCGCTGGACCTGTATACTGCTACTTCAGCATCACAATCCTCATTGTTGGCGTGATTAGCGGCTTGTTTATGTAACAATTACCAAAGAATTTTGCAATGTGACAAGTCATTTGCGTATAGGAAATCAATTGAATGAGATGTGACAAGCTTTGCTAGAATGCAATTTTGAAAATTGACCCAATTACAAAATTTCTACAATATCTGCAATAACCGGTCGAAAAAATGTACTAGATCTAAAGTGTCTCTCGAGCACTATTCCTTGATCTATAAATCGTCATTTGTCGTTTCATGAGAACTAAAAAATATGAACTCCCCATCCTATGAAATCACGCAACTACCTAGATCTCTTCCTAGCTCCGTTTCTCAACCGATGCAACAGGGGTCGTTCTCGTTGAAAATTTCGAAACACGAGTGTTATGCAAGGTGTAAAAAATGTATGCATTTCTAGTTATTTGCAAGAAGCCTTCAATATCATCACCCAACAACACAAGAACATTTCCTTCAATTATCTGTTGATCTTTAAAAAAAAGTAATGACATTCTTATTTATTGACGATTGCATTGCATCAGCAACTGGAGTACACCTGCCTGCACCACCACCGTTCATTTTTTTTGTGAAGCGAACGCATCTCACTCACTACCAACTGTGTAGACATCATTTCATGCATTTTTCTTGCAAAAAGTAATTGTGATAGTAAGAAATTTAATCAATGGTTCTTCTCATTCTTACTTCATATTATTAAGTAATCAATTCAGTTTCGAATTTGATTCGATGCTAATTCGTCATATATAAACTTTGTGAGCTATGTCCCGTTATGATCATATTTTGTTTGCTATGCATCTATTAGTACCTACTTGAGTTACATGCAACAATTTACTTTTTGCTTTGTACTTGTGATGAAGCTGTTGTATCAATGTTATTCAAATCTCATAAAAATTGTCGCTTTTATTTATGTCAATGACCGCAACATAATTCTCTATTGCACAAAGTGCACCCTGCCACTTTGCCATTAGACCATTTTAATGAACTCTGTCAATAACGAGGAAATTCATTAATTTGGTAATGGGAGTAGTGAGCAAAATGATGTGTTCAAAATTTCTTTCTTAAACATTTGTGCTTGTGCGCCAACAAAAACATCATCTCGTGTAAAGGAAAAGGTCAATGTTCACCAATTAAAGTACCTAGAAGGAATATTATGTATAACGATGCAGTGCATTTTGTAACTTGAAGATAAACTATGTTTCTATATTAACATGATCTGTTTGTTATTACCCAATAGGGCAAAGGACATTAAAGATTTAAAATTATAATGCATGAGAGCTATAATATAGTCAATGACAATGAATGAATGGGGACAAATGAAATCGATCCTGTTCTCCCCTGTAGTTCCATTTTTATCTTTCGAAATACAAAGTGTATTTGGCGACTACGTAGACGTACTCAAATTGATATGCATATATTTATTATCAAACTCTAATCATTCATTAGATATTGTTGCACAAGAAGATGAAGTTAAAATTGCAATTTTCATTTAGAGATGCAAACAGTCAACAAACTTGTACTGCACTTGGGATTGAACACTAATAAAAACATAACCTCAACTTCAAGTATTAAAAGTGAGAGTTATTTCCCCTTCCTTTAACTAGCGCATTTTCACCATCCTACGATTGTTTTCATTTAAATGGGGTTCGCGAGTTTATTATTGCATTCAAAATGACGTCAAAGAAATTGCTGCCCTCCAAGCCATCAACTGTCATGAAATCATGAAAGCAATCACCTCATCTCATCTACTTTCTTTACTTAAAAATTCAACTGAAACCAATAATGATGACGAGACGCTATGTTTCAAAAGGAATCATTTTATGGCTGCAAATACTATAGCTTCTTGATTCAAAGTAAAAATAAATGCATCAATATTTTTTTACTCGACTGAAGAAGAACAATTCTTGATTTTTACCCCTAAATTTGTTTATCTGTCCCTGTCCCTACATGAGAACAACTAAACTACAACAGCTACATGAGGGTGACAAGAGCGAAAAAAAAATTATTTTTCATGTCTATATTCAAACACGTATTTTAAAATATTTAAAATACATTTTGAATAAGAAAAGAACTATAGATATGATGTACGTAACTCTTTTGCAGTATGCATTTAATTTCACAATCGTTAAATTTATTCGTCAGCTTGTCTGTTGTAACAGTACGTTATTTGCAACTTTCGGATTTTGAAAGAAAGCAACAGTTAAAAGATAACAGATTCCTTTGAAATTAATAGAGCATAATTTTGATTTATTGCTTTTCGATACACCCTCAACTAGTACAACATAAGACGAGTTATATAATCCAATTTACTTTTTTTCACTGTCTCCCTAGGACAATTCAAAGTTCATTTCAAGATCATTTCAAGTTGAAACTGTAATTGTTGTACAAGTGAATGAGAGAATTGTTCATACTACTCTCACCAATAATGTATGGTTTACCAACATGTTAACAGTAATAGTGCGTACAGTACACCCAAAGGAGGATTCACGAGTAGAGCGGAACTGTGGATTTCCGCAAACTCATTTTTTGCACCTGAAAAAAGGCAGAGTAAATAACAGTACACTCGGATATGTAGAATCAAAATAATGCGTACATGGATCGGTTTCTTCTCAAGGTAGTTTGAGAAGCCAAGCTTTCTCACCATCCCACAAACAACAACAGCCATAATATCATCTCACTGGCACACGTACCGTTTGCTTTTATCATTACAAAATCCAATCTCCTTTTTTTCAAGAAGAATGCACACTTTCATGTTGAAATTAACTGTTTCTCTCACTTGAATCCTGATTTATTTAGTGACAGGAGAAAAAAAAATCAAAACAAAAAAGTATGCACACTCATTCACATCCTCATCCCCACCACCATCAGCGAAACCGGTGCGAATGAAAGAGAGTGACGATTACGATGCGATGAGTGGGAATGATGCAACGAAAAGGAAACGGACTTTATCTTTTGACAACGTTTTGAAAGCACATGAATGAGACGTAGGGACTTTGTATGCGGCTGAAGTGCGTATTCAGATTCTTAGAGTGGCGCCGTCGTCCTAAGAGTAATCCCAAGAATTTAAAAATGTAACATGCTTTTCAAAACATAACGGTCATCACTGGTTGTTCTCGAACTCTCTTCGTCGGACAAGACTTACTCAGAATTCATGTCTTGTTTCAGAAATGTAGGCAAGCAGTCGTATAAAAAATTTGCATTTTTCGCAGAAATTCTATAATATTATATTGCGGTTGCATTGAACTTTTTAAAATTTAAAATGTCGATGCACTAGGGTGCATCATTCCTTATCACCATCATTATAGCATGTAAACAAGATATCTTTCACTAAAAATTTTGCGCAAGCTGCAACTTGCAGGTGTTTAGTTATTCAAATGAGCTGCAGTCACTTGTTTTACCCTTCTTTTTATAACCCTGAGCTTTTTTATTTTGTAGTCCTTCTTCTGTTATTATTTTAAAATTGAAAAAATTTACTCCGACAAGTCTTATGTGACAAAGGGGAGTAGCAGCGATCAATTTCTTTTTATGCATTTTATTACATGCACTGCTGCTGTTCTGTTAATTAAAATCCATTAAAAATGCGCCTATAAATCCCTTTTTAATGCTTTGAAGAGCAGAAAGCGTGGGAGTCGACAAAAGATGTTCATCACATCATCATGCATCACCAAGAACATGTAAAAGTATGTGGACGAAATCGTTTTCTTTTTTTTACACGAAAACAAAACTCTTCCTGCTCGATTTTCTCCTCTACAGTCCCATTTGCCCACAAAATATAACGGTTCATCACGTTATATCTTGATGCTAGGAAAACATGTAATTCTGTAGAAAAGTGAGTTTTGTTATTATATCAAGGATTTTTATGTACATTTTACTCTTACCTTTTTGTACGCTCGCCAAACTAATCTTCTTTCAAAGGAAGAAGGAGTTTAAAGAAACGGTATCCGTCCATTTCTAGTCATTTCTTTTTTATCTTTTTTCCCAAGAGGTTCTTGACCGACGGTGCATTGTCAGAATGTCACTACGACTTTGCGTGTGTTTTATTCAAATAAAGTGAACTCAAAGGAATTTTTAATTTTAATTGCGAAATAAATGAATCAGCTTGACTAGCTTCCATCATAATAATCATCTTAAACAAATGATAAAGGGAATTTGAAATCGCATCAAAATGGCAAAATCTTCATACGAATCAAATTTTCAAAATAAACGAGAGTCTTCTACAAAGAATTTTGTGATTTATAATCATAATGATTCTCCGAATGAATGAATTGGATGAAAAGGTCCTTTGAAACAGGTTATGTAAGTGAATGAGTTTTGTTAGCCAACGCGAGTGAAATCAGATGGTTGTGGTGCAGGATTACGCTTAAAAATACTATTTATTTTGGCTGTTGGCTTAATCTATTCACATAATCATATTTACAGTACTACACGCGCTCTACAAACATACCTACTTACATGTAGGTTTGTGTTTCTCATAAATCGTCTGCAATATAAGTATTCAGTAGCCACTACCACCACAACGCATCTCATCATTGTCATCCAAGGATTCGTGGTGTGGTGTGATATTATTTCAGTTTTCGTTGAACTTGAATCATGATGAAGTACCGTATCTCCTCGTGAGTCCATTAAACTTGCAAAAAAATAGTAGCCAATCTATTCCACATCGAATCGAGAAAAATTCCTTTCGCTCGTTTTGAAAGAGGAATGCAAGCTATGGCACTACTGATGATGATTCATTCAGAAGTGATGATGAAGCATGGTAGTGAAGGAATTTGTTTACTCGCTCTCATTTTTCAAACAACGTATTTTTCCTTCATTCATTCGTCGTATCTTTTAAGGAAATGGATTTTCGGTAACTGTAAAATTAGAACTTTGCGTCTGAAGGTGTCTCAACACAATTTGAACAAAAAAAAAACGAATGACCAAGATCATTATTACTTCTCGATGACGCTCCTCACACCTACTCATCTCGTGATCCTTATCTATGATGCATGGGTGTATCAGGAGGAGACTAGCTCTTTCAAAATATTGATCTACGTACGTAAGTAATAAAAAGCTTGTAACTCTTCCTTACGTAATAATAATTATCTGGCCTTGCAACTTTTTTGAAGAAAAAACATCTAACGAAATTACTACAATAAAAGCTAGCTACTGACTACAATGAATAATTTTTTTTCTCGCATAAATGCTTATCATGATTTATATCAAAAAGGGAGAAAATAATTACTAAATATAGTGCATATTGAGCACTGACTTGGCATATAAAAGGGTTTTATATATAGTTTTACAGTTTTCAAACTGTTCTGCTAGCTTGGTTTTTGCGTATAAGAAGCGCAGTGAAATGGGTTATCGTAGAAAGTAATTTAGGGGAGAGAGGATTCTTTTCCGTTGTTTTCCCACTTTAAAAATGATTTTCGCCTACTCTAGTCACTATCGCTTTTGGCCTGAATCATCGAGATATGAAGTATTTTTTTTACTACAATTTGGAGTTTGATCTCCATTTCAAAACTTGTTGAAAATTGTGTTATCGTTGGCGTAGTCAAAATCATGACTGCATAAAACCGGTTTAGTTTGTTTGAAATCATTTGGTCGTATTCAAAAATTGTTATAATTTCGGTAAAATTCTATAAATAAATACATTAGTATACTCTTACTACGTTGTACTTTATACTAAAAAATGATTGCATGGACTAGTAAACCCCAAATTAGTTGGAAACCAACCTTTCCAGTATTTTATCTTTTTGTCCTCAAAATCATCTAGCTTAAAAAAATATGGCTGTTTTGAATACTCGTCATACTGCACAAGAACATGTTTTAATGACGATGTAAAGGCAATGGCAGTAACAGGTTGTAAATGCAGTGAACCACATATCCCCTGGTCAAACTACTGGACAACTGGAAATGGAAGTAATCAAAGTCAAAACTATTTTTTTCAAATCCAGAGTTTTACGCTTTTTTACCTTCTCGATTAAAAAATGAGATTACAACAAACGATTAAATTATCATACACAAGTTCATGCGCTCATGCATTCTAGCTCTAAATTAAAACATTTTTGCTTCTAGAAAAAACTTCCAGAAGCTGTAGTATTCTCACCGAACCGAAATAATTACGGAGATATTTTTATTATAGCATGCCTTGTATGAGTTTTGTACTTTTAATCATACAGCCGACCACTAATTTGGATCTTCAAGCATAATTTATCATCATTACTTTAAATTAGGAACTTGCTGTCCGATACAGCCATTGTAGTATAGGTCATAGAAGAGAGAGGATGAATTATGAATTACATGAGCTATAATTAATTTGGCAGTTTTTCCTTAAGTCAAATTCATTATATTTGTAAGCGATTCGCCCAACTGCCCACACGTTCCATTCGTATCACGTGTTTATGTATGTATGTTTACATAAAATCTGATACTCCTACTTTTGAAAAAACTACGTAGTCCTAATTTTGACCTTTTTCTCCCAATTATGGTCAAAGTTGTAGTAGTAGTGGGCTACCTGAACTTATTACGATAGTAATTTTTCAAACCCGCAGACGTTGGTTGTTCAGATAATCAGCCATGGAAGATAATAACGGGTTTCTCTAGAATGTCCGTTGCGGTAGAGTTGCAACAACATTATTCGCATCATTTTTTTACGTTGGGTTCAACGATTCTCCTTCGCCTTTTTACAAGGAGACTCGTCAAGATTTGAGACAGGCAGGCAGATCTCCTGAAAAAAATCTCCTGTTCACACCGACACTTCTAGAAAAGACGTAATGAGAAAACTCTCTTGACGATTCGAACGGGAGAAGGGATACATTACATTATATTGTCCTTTTTAAACAGTCATGAAACTTCCTCGCCAGTGATTTTTAAGACGTAATGAGAAAATTCTCTTGACGATTCGAACGGGAGAAGGGATACATTACATTATATTGTCCTTTTTAAACAGTCATGAAACTTCCTCGCCAGTGATTTTTTGGAGGTTAATGAATTTTTGCTGGATGATGTGGCGTGGACATTGAACACTCATGGGTAAAAAATGTCTTTTATTTGCCATTCACCATAAATGCAAAGCTATGCCAGAGCTTGCAATATGGCTTTGTTGTTTCCCTACTAAAATTCAAACTAAGCAACAAAAAAAAAGTATTTGAAGATCATTTGAAGGATGTGAAAAATAAAAGAAGGGTTCGTTGCATTTCGGGACATTGAGTATCGCGTGCATATTATTTTATGGATTTTTTACTCACCATTTAAGCATTAAAAGAGGGTCGTTGACTGCATCTTTTCCCCTTGTTTTTTCTTTTTGCATCGGGAAAATTTTCCTCTTGACCTAGGTAATGACGAAGTGATGATGTAACTTGTTCAGCTGCGTTGCGTGGTCAATTTAAAAAGAAATCTAGCTGTACTTGTACGAGACTTTGAGCACGTCATGTACTAATGTAGGTATTCACGTTCTTTGAAATCTACTAGTAGTATAGTATGTGCCATTATGACTTAATACTTTTACCACATGCTATCGATATGGATAAGTGACTCGTGTAATGTAAATAATACATTTCGAGAATTTCATAGAACCAAAGACAAAACACGTAGATCCGAATAAATGCGTACTTTGAAAAGCTCGCATGACTCATCTCACGTCGCAATTCCACTACATAGGTAGTACAATCCTAACGCATCAGTAATCCTAGCAAATCTTATCTCACATGTAAAACAGAACAGTTTAATGTTGTACTTCAACTTCCGTCGACTTGTCCAATTAAGTAAATCAACGAGATGATGATAATCAGTTACAAAGATTTGCATCGTCAGTTTTTGCAGCAGAAAAAGACAAAAACCACACAAAATCGGGATCATTTAAGCTTATTGAGCGCATAAGTTCCTGTGTTTGCAAGGGCAGAAAGGATATTCGTGTTTGCTCAAGACTACTTGACAGAAGAACATAAAAAAGCATGCCAAGATCATTCCACCGAAGCATTTTCTCAAACTTACCCCAGATTTTATTGAGCCTTTTATAGTGACTTGATGTAGAAATAATCCACTCCCTTAAACCTTCATATCTATGACAGATGATAAAACTGTCATTTCGTGTCATGTGGCCTGAATATACTCTACGGAAATTTAAAAAAATAAGGTATAATCCACTCCCTTAAACCTTCATATCTATGACAGATGATAAAACTGTCATTTCGTGTCATGTGGCCTGAATATACTCTACGGAAATTTAAAAAAAAATAAGGAATTTAGCGTAAAAATATTTTCCGAGTAAGTAGTGCAAAACTTTGCAAGCCATACAGCCTTACGCGTTTGAGGAGATGTATCTTTGAAATGTCAGTTTAAGCCTACTTGCCAAAGAAGAAACATTTTTTCCTAAACTTTAAAAATTATTTGGCTCTTCAGTTTCAAAAAAATTTGTTTAATGCGTCACATATTATTTTCAGTCCACTTTGTCGTTTGAAGTCGCACAACTTTCTAGAGAAAACGAAGTTTGCCATTACCAGTTTTCCCAGAGGTGAGGTGGTGCAGTCGGGGTCGATTCCTGATCAAGATATTTATTATTATCATTATTATCTTATATTCCTTGTCATTATTCTTTTTCGTCGACACATATACCAGCTATCCAAAGAAAAGTGATTTGCCCAAGTTGACCCCATATCAAGTTCAATCATTTTATTAATTTTTTTTTTTTGCGAAAGTTGAACGAAAGTTTGATCTGAAAGTTTTCTAGTTTTTTAGGTGTACAATAAAGTGAGTATTTAAGCAAAAGTGATATTTATTATCTGATCGAGTGGAAAAATGGCATGAGTAGAAAATTGTCTTTCTCTTTTTGAATAGTGTCTCATGAAAACTTCTTGAGGACCCATTTTATAGTTCAATCAAGAGAAGAAAGTTTTTTTTTCATGCGACACTCTAAAAAAAAATTCAGGATTTCATATCACGAGAATTAGGTAAATAAAATTACATACTTATGTAGCAAAATTTCTAGTTCTCCTCGAGTGACAATTGATAATGAGACTGAATGTATGTAAGTGAGAGTATTTGGTAGGCAGACAGACACACTTTTTTTCTTATAAATACAATGGCACGAGTTGCATCGAACTAATTGTTATTATAATGCTCAAAGGAGTTATTTTTTTTGCTGCATGCACTATTTTTTAAAAGTTGACTTGATAAATAAGAGAGGAGAATTAAAACTTTCCACTTTGAAAAAATAAGTCACTTCAAAGTTTCTCCTATTTAAACTATCTAACTAACACTGTAGCAAAATGTTTTGTTGGCTTCAAGTGATAACAGAGGCGACGAATATATTTTTACGCTGCGCCAAAATAAAATGGTTGCAGTTGCAGGAGCGGAGCAGCATGCCATAGCCATACCAGAAAACTGATGCTTTCGTATTTGGCTTAAAGATAACATTCTTAACACCATCGAAAAATTCATTGTACCTATTTCAGGTATTAAATGCATTATTTAGGTTATAAATTTCTTAATGGCTGAAGAAAGTTGACGCTTTGACTGTTGAATCAAGCTAAGCTTATCATTTATATGCACGCAATTGTCGAAGAATTTATGATGGAGTAGACAGAAAATGAAACTTGTCGAGTGTAAAAATAATACATATCGAAATATTTGCCTGATTTCAATTGGTACGGCATTTTTTGCTGTTAATGATACACATTTTTTGATTTAGTTGATGATGATATGAGATGTGACATTATGAGCAAACGATAGGAAGGGGATCATGCCTCTATTTCAAGAAACACGTTCACGTTCAAGCTCAAGTTTGTTGAAAGTGCAGCAAGCACATAAGCACACATTTGCCAACTTGTTTGCTTCTCTTTTGCTGATATATATTTTTGCAAAAAAAAATGCAAGCATTTAAACGATCGCAGGTCCCCTATTCTGCAGATCAGATATTGTACTTTTACTCCTCATTGTAGTCTTTTTTATTGGAGATGTAGTCGTATCGTATGCCAAGCCACAATGCAATACGAATTTCTATTTTGTGAAGGAAGGGAGATGAGATTGGGGAGAGATTTCGAATAAAAAATGACTTATATTGTGCATGATATTTTTTGTATCTCAAGATTCTACACTCTTTTTTAAAAAGGATGAAAGTATATATAGATGAAAAATTATATGAGTATTTTTTATATAGTTTCAATATCATTAGGCTATTAGGTATTGTAGTTCTTTCTGCTGACTGCTGCTGCTGATGTTGTGGTGAGAACAATCTCAAACGACTCCTTTATCGCAAGTTTTAAAATCCTGAGTAAAGTCATGTGCTTTTTCGCATTTTCATACGAGGAGCTCAATCTGCTTCATTTTCTTTAAGGCTTTTTCTTATACTAGCTAACTAATGTAACAGTGCATGTTGCAACTTTATTCTTTTGATAAGCATTTCAAACATGCGCGTCCTTTTTCTCCCTGTTGATGATATGATGAAGATGATGATAGTGATGATAATGCATATTACGTGCATGCAGCGTAGCTTGAAAAAGAAACATGTATGTATCTCAAACGACTCCTTTATCGCAAGTTTTAAAATCCTGAGTAAAGTCATGTGCTTTTTCGCATTTTCATACGAGGAGCTCAATCTGCTTCATTTTCTTTAAGGCTTTTCTTATACTAACTAATGTAACAGTGCATGTTGCAACTTTATTCCTTTGATAAGCATTTCAAACATGCGCGTCCTTTTTCTCCCTGTGGATGATATGATGAAGATGATGATAGTGATGATAATGCATATTACGTGCATGCAGCGTAGCTTGAAAAAGAAACATGTATGTACTTACATTGCTGACTTACGTATTTTTTGACAGGTTCTACTTACTAATAGCGAAAAAGCCGACGGTCACTATTTAAGAGAGTGAGCCGTGGAAAATGTTGCCCATTCCAGCTCCGCTAATTGGCTTGGCTAGTGCTAAACCTCCGAAGAACAACAATTGTTGCAACAATAACAACACCAGTAGTACCGAAACCCATTACAGTAGTGGCAGTAGTAGTCATCGCAAATTTTTTGTGCCTTTGATTTATCTTGGTGGTACGGCAAGTCTTTGTTACTTGTTTTTGTTTGCATTGATTATCGGGAACGAGAAAACGCATCATCACCACTATCACCACATTTTTCGCCGCCCGTTCGGACTCTTACAGTTAGCTCTGCGGGGAAACTACAACAACAGTGCAAAGCAGTTTTACTATTTAAGTGGCTTTCCTCAAGGAAGCTCATCGGCAAGTGAGTTGAATAAAAGAAATCGAAAGGGGAAAAACGATCAACTTTCGTCTTCATCATCAACAACAACATCCACCTTCACCACTCAACCCGAATTTCATAGAAAGGTTTTGCATTCTCTCCGTAGATCGGAAAGACCGACGAGGAGAAGTCAAAATGGAACCAGGAGAAGTGATTCCACCAAAATTTGGTCTGGTCATCAAGACCTAGATCAGATTCTACATATTTCTATCACATCACAAATCAAAAATGAGCTGCGAAGTAAGCGCTCCTTCCCTTCGGAGGAGACTTACATTTTTCCATGGATTGAGGATCAACAATGCAAAAAATTTAAAGTTCAATTCGCCAGAAGGAATACTTTCAAGCCTCGGTAAGTGATCTTATCAAAATTGACAAGAATGAGATTTTCTGGTTTAAACTGGTTTTAACCAACCGCACGTATCATTTCATCTCTTCTTAAAAAATGGGGCATAAAACTTTTACTTTTGTAGGCACATATCATCACAGTCTTTTCTTTCTATTTTGACATTTGATCATGGGCAATCATACAGTGCAGTGGCTAGCAATTATTATTATTACAATTCATTTTTTAATTTAATTTGCAGTGCATTGGTAAGCTTTCCCGGATCTGGTAATACCTGGCTTAGATTTCTGATTGAAAGGGCGAGCGGCTATTTTACCGGTAGCGTGTACAATGACAAAAGTATATTCGAGTCTGGTCTGCTGGGTGAGCTGAGGAAACCCAACGATGGCACAACAATAGTTCAAAAAACACATCATGACACCGTAGGAATCAACAGAGTATATCATGAGAAGGAGACAGAATGGATATTTGGCTATCGTGGTATCCTCATCATCCGAAATCCTTTCGATGCTCTGGTTTCGTATTGGAACTATGTCAATAGTTCGATCAAAGACCGCCACACTGGGATCGCCAGCGAAAGTGAATTCAAAAGTAGAAGTAAGTTTCTTTTACTTTTCAAACATTTCCTCAAATTGGTTTTAGGTAGGGATCGGGTAGAATTGCTTTGCTGGACATGTGAAATCAATCTGTTAAAGCATAATTCTGTTTCATGGCTTCACTTCCTGATTTGAAGTTTTATCAACAATTTTTAAAGTAGGTCCCATTTTTTCAATTTGTTGATTCCACAGTAAAGTTTTTACGAGAGTTCCTTCATGCGTGCATATAATAATGATGTACTACGATGTACTTGCTTACTCATCAGAGTTTGGCATGTGTAAGTCATCCGATCCAAATTCTCATCTTGAGGAATGCAATATTACTTTTCTTCAAAATATATTCACGTTTCATTTCGTTCACTATATCAAATTGAAATGGAATCCTAGAGGAAAATGTTCTTTGATGATAAGGAGCGGAAATTACGCATTCTGTGACCAGCTTAGCAATTAGACGGAAAACAAAAAAAGAACTCTTATTATTTCTAAAGCTATCTTACACAATACGTATGAGTATAAATGCTTATGGTGTTATAAGGAGTAAGTTCATTAGTATATTTATCAGTTGCGTTGTCTTCTTATGTTTTCAGAATGGATAAATTTCGTTCTCATAAAAATCCAGCTGTGGACATCTTTAATTACTTCTTGGATAAAAAATTCTTCGGATTACTTGATCATTTTTTACGAAGACATTAGAAAGAATCCTCGTGTGGAGTTGATTCGCATTCTCAAGTATCTGAACCAAACAGTAGACGCGGCAAGATTGGATTGTCTTATGAAACCAAAGCATTTAGAAGGGCCATTTCACCGGGCTCATCCAGAAGAGAAGACGACGACATTACGAAAAGAAGAGGTCCCATTAACAAACTCAACTCTGTTCTCCACTCCAGCTTCGACCTCCTCGCTACAAGAGAAAAACTGGAAAATGTCACCATACAATAAAAATAATCTCCGCCGAAATGATGAGCAAACAACTCTATCACTTTTAAATTCCAAACAGTCTCTGCACCAGCATCAGCATCCTCAATCGCTCTCATCATCATCATCATCTCTGTCCCTAGCGCCTTCTCAAAGAGCAGTTACAGCTACAGCAGCAGCAGAACTTGACGGAGGAAAAAAAGACCTGTTTTCACTTTCATCCTTATCATCACCGCTCAAAACAATTTCCTCTACTTCCTCTCTACAACAACTACAACATGAGCAGAATCAGGATAGTAGTAATAGTAGAACGATGACGAGAAGCAATGACAATCTTGGCAATAATAATAATAGTAATAATGGTCCAAACAACAGTTCAATTCTGCGGCTTGATCTCATCATTCAAGACAATATTGACCAAATCAATCGTTTCTTCCAGCAGAAAAGCATTCCTCTTCAACTTTTTTATTCTCCTCGACCAAGCACGATGTCGTATTTTCTTCCTACTTACAATCCATCCACTTTTCCTTTATCATTTTCCTCCTCTTGAATTCAGGTAGTTGTAGTCCTCCTTTCCTTGGGCAAAGCTACTGGCGTCTCATTTTATTCTATTTGGAAAAGACAATGACTGACTATAGTAAAAAAAGCAATTAGAAAAAAAAATTTCTGACAATAAATAAGGAAAGGCTCGAAATGTACAAACGAAACACGCGTAGAAACATCGCCAATTTTAATAGCAGCTCCCTACACACCAAAAATGTAAGAATTTTTTATTCTTTTGTTCTTCCTAAGACAATTATGATGTAATATGATTGCTAGTATTTTAACTTTATTTGTGTCGGATTTATACTTCTGGGATTGTACAAAATGAGAGAGATGGTGCATCGATGAATTGTCCCATTCTAAGTTTTTTTTCGTAGATCACTAGGATTTTTTAGTTTAAGGCTAGAGAATAATTCATCACAGAACTGAGTATTTTATTTGTTCATATTATGATTATATTATTGATATAATTATTATTTGTTGTTTTGTATTTACCACGTTTTTTTTGTTAATATTATATTTTTATGTAAGAATCGCCCACACAGACAGACTATATGTCTGATTATAATATTCCTAATATTATACATTTAATAATGTTATGATGCTACGTAATAAATATTCATTTGCATAACGCCAGTGCATTCCCTGCTCTATCTTGTAAATCATTTTCTATATACCAAAGTGTGGGGAGAAGGAATATTGATATTGTGGAGTTGTGTCACAGTAGTAAAAGCTCATGAATGAGAAACTTAATAATCTCGTGAATCACATCTTTGTCAAGTCAAAAAATAATCAATTGGCTATCTATTTGGGAATATAATTAACATAAACATACGTCATACCATTAATTTAACTTTATTTGTTTTAACCAATTAAGAAAATGCTATTCACATTTACGGAATCAATAAGTGACTTACTAAACGAATGGAAAACAATGGATTTGTGTTTAAATCAGAGCTAAAGATTTCAAATTGGATTTTAAAATTTTCTGCTTTTTTGTAATTCAACTGATTCATCTTTATTTGGCCAAGATTGAGATTGGAGAGAAGTAAATAAATCGAAAGTCTGTAAAAATTCTACTTACTTAAATAATGTAAAAGGATTCAAATTATTCTAAGGAGAAGATCCCGTTATAATTGGTATGTCCAGGGACCTTCTTTTCTGCATTTTCTCACGAATTTCGTGTAACAGGTATATTGCACCTGATACATTACATATCCTGCCCGTTATCTTTAACTCCCCATACTACACCACCAAAAATATCTAGTTTCGTTACATCATTTGGTTCCTGAGAGGACGCATTTTGTAAATGTTCGCGCAATTAATCAAACACAATGAAAATATGGAAGCGGATGAGCACCCACAAAATGTTTCTTTTATCAGTGAATGTTATCATTAGGATCAACCTGAACGCAGAGTCCTGTTTAATGCCTTGAGCATGTAATACAAATTGTAAAGTATCGAATGTTGAAATTCTTGGCATACAGTGTATCGTATTTCATTTAATAATTTTAATCAATATCGTCTTATAGAGTCATCAAATCTTTTGATGTTCAATGTCCAAATGATTCGCTCAAAACAGAACTTTTCTTTCAATGTCGAATTCAGTTATTTCATTATGCTTGAACAATAAGATCAAACTGTTTCTTCCCAAACTCATTGTGCCAAGAAAGAACTAGGGTGGGTGAGTCAGTAAATGAGTGGAATAGGGCTCATCCTTTTGTGTAGCAACTCTACAAATATTTCTTAATTCTAAAAAGTGCAGAATCTGGAAACCTAACACCAAAGCCAAAAATTCACACGCACTTGAGTTACTAAAATAGAAGTATTAATTCTGTACCTTATAAAGATACAGACTGGGGAGGGTTAAAAATTTAAGGATAAATTATTGTAAGCTCAAAAATGCGTGTAAAAATCCGATTTTCTGTGGCCGGTTTCTTTATCGGCTTCTCTTTTTCATTTTCAGAAAAACTTGAGATTTAAAGGTTTGAGTTTAAGAAATCGGCCAATTTTAATAATTTAATTTAAGAGATTTGTCGGAAAACAATTTTCCAAGTGATTAAGTCTAGGGTTTAGCTCTGTTGAGATTTGAGATATTTCAAGTTTATATATGTTTTACCTAGTTGGGTTATCAATACTATTTGATAAATTCTTGAAACAGTAGAACATACAAGCGTATTCTATGAAAGTTCATTACTTGCAAAATATGTATTTTTTTCGAAGTTTCTTTACTTAATTAGTAGTCGTTACATTTTAGTCGTTTATTAGTCTAGTCATGATTTTTGTACATATGTTTAATAAGTCATGAAACAACAAATACTTTGCATGAAAATCTAACTCCCCAAAGTATTTATTGAATCCAGAATTCATCTTTTTGTTTTCCAAGTGTATATGGAAAATTGTTTCTATTCAATTCCCTTTTCAATAGCCAACCCTCTGAACCCTTGGGTTTTACTCAACTTTAATTCAGGTGGGTATCCTTCTCTCTGAATAGGGCACAAAAACAGCTCTCAAACTCAGCAACTAGCTTTATACTTGTTTGGACACAAAAGTACATGTTCAGCTTTTCACTCTTTCTTTTGAATCCATTTTCCTTTTTATTTTTATCATTCCCTGAGTTATTTCATTTCCCTCTTTGTGATCCATACTCTTCAATCTCAACAATGTAATATGTATTGGAATGAAGCATAATCTTTTACGCGTGTATTTTTTTGTTGTTGTTTCAAAGTGTTTCTCTGAGCGAGCATTTTTATTGAAGAGCTATACTAGCACCATTTACAATTTCAGGCATAATAATAATCCCTACGCTACACTCCAGGACTTGAAAGTTGATTTTATGCATTCTTTTTCAAACAATAAATTGTTCAATTGGCATCAGCAAGAATAACAATAAATAACCACTAATCACCATTCAAAAATGAAGAAAATAATGTATGCGAGGGAAAAAAACCTTAAATGAGTTGAAACAAAATGAAATTCCTGTGGATAATCAAATCAATAAAACGCGGCAATTTGGATGATCTAGACTTATCTTAAACCCACGACCACCACTGATATCATTTTAGTATTCAAAATTCAAAAGTATATTTGTTTGATGCAAACTTCCAAATCTGTAAAGTTCTCATTCAGCTATGAATATTATGCTGGTTGAATGGAGGTCATGTTTTCCTCTACCTCAGAAACTTCCACACAATTAACCCTTTTTATAAGATAAAAAGAGTTACCTCCGGGAAAACGATCATTAAGTTTGTAAGTTTGCATCTTGAAGGATGGAGGATGCACAAAGTCTTTTATGAGCTAGAAGACATTTTCTGAATTAAGAAAACTCTTCGTCTTCGTCATGCGTTTTTGAATTTGTTTGGCGAAAGAAAGGGTATAACTTATCACGAATACATTTTGCTTTCATTCCTCTCAATCCATCTTCTTGAAAGGAGACCTCTTCACCCAGGAAAAAGAAAAGGAAGAAAGGGTTGCATTCCCACTTTTTCTCTGTTTGTTTGTTATGTATGCTTATTTCATCTGTAATTTAGAAGAGCGGAACATTTATCTCTTCTCTGAAATTATGATTCGATTGCTGGAATTCAAAAGACGTACTCATTTTAAAACGACTTGAACTTATACTATTCAGCTACACGGAAACATGTGAAATTCTATCAGATATTTAACCGTGATAATAATGTGGTTATTGAATCCGTTTCTTTTCCAACCCTCAAAAAAATATCATAAAAACTGTAAAACATTTTGAGGGAAAAGAGGTGTATGATTGTCTCCACTGCAATTACAATACTGAATGCATGCTGGTTTTTACAAGAATTTGTCCTGAAAAATGATATTAGACAATGTCTATGCATCATCATTATTATTAAATCAACAAAGCCACTACTGACAAGCAACCTACGTGTTTTATCATCATGTCCGAAGAAAAAAAACGAAGTTATGAAATTTGATAAGAACGGGTGCAGCAGACAGTCTGTGGGTACGCCAAGCCAAATTAAGAGAAAAGGGGTTAAATAGGACAGGAAAAACAAAATTCAATGGATGAATGCAAAGACTAGCACAATAACAATAATAAACAATACAACTAAGTAGTTGTAGACATCAACCAGACTGTTTCATTGTCCAGTAAAAAAATATATATTTTAAATCGTAGGAAAATAGTCTCTTTTCAGCTCCCCACAAAAAAAATAAAAGATTTTTTATGTGGTTTACATTTTCCATTGTGTCCAAATTAATAGGTACGTGAAATCGCTTTTTGGTTTAACATTCAAATATTATTTTTGTTCATTGGATAATCAAACTGTGAAACGTTGAAAGCTGGAATGATCCGTTTTACTTGCAAAACTCCATTTGTTTTTTGAAGTGACTACTATTTAAGGATTTATTGTGGCTATTCTTTTGGAAGATCAGCATGAGATGTTTTACAGATGATGGCTAAAACCCATTGCACTTTAATATAATTATTCAGTCGATCATGAGGAAAAGCATATTGTATCATAAGCTTTTGATCTGTCAATAATATCATGAAAGTAGGTAATCATAATCAATTGCTCTGCAGTGTCCAATGTAGGCCACTCATCAGGACAGAAAAAAATGTAAACCACTTCTTCTACTTAATGAGCTCAAGTGCGTGTGCTGCTCTATTATGTGACAGTACAACGTGAATGAAATTCATTGCTTTTTGGATGAACACATACAACTAAAACACGGGCACAATACAAGAAATATGTAGAACACGCAGTGTGCATGATGCCATTTTAGGGGTTTGTTCATTTCGCAATAGATTCTTTAGACTGATTGAAATTTTAAAAAAATCGTTTGACGTTTATGAGGCGGTTGTCATTTTACCCGAGTAAAATATAAATTGAATTGAGTCTACTATATAGCATTTTCCTATTCCAGTTTTGTACAAGATTAGAAAAGTTCGTTGAGATAATTATTACTGCTTGCTAATTAATTCGAGGAAAAAGTTTAAATCCAACGACTCAACAAATGATTTATCCGAAAAAGTCGGAAAATGTAACGCCTAAAATTAAGTCCAAAAATAGTTTGATACTGAATACCATCAACGTTTCATGGTTTTATATCTATGTTTCCCAAATAGGTATTTTACAAATGCGTTTTTATGCACCATGCTGAGCAGGATGCACGGACAATGCGGTTGCATGAAATATTTCGTGGATGCTTTGGGGAAATGTGCAACTATGCTTTTTTTCTGTATATCAAAAACCGATGTTTACATTTAGCCAAGTGGGTTTACATTGCATATTGCCAAAGTTGAAATATTGAGGTAAATATTCTGTATTTAATAAAAAACTAATATCTATCAAATAATAAAATTGTATAAGTCAAACCGCTTGGTGGACAAAACTTTGTTTTATCAGTCAGCTTGTACATGAGCTTACCTCTTGCTCAAAAAATAATAATTGTAACACTTCATATTGTCCCGAAGAGTTTTCCTCCACAAAGCAAAGAACCTCCCAAAATCGGGAAAGCAAAACGCCTCCAACAAGTCACAGATCCAACCAAGACTTGAATTGTGGAATTTCCTCAACAAGGAAAGGTTACACTTTACGATCAGCTCCATGTAAAAAATGTAATATTTTACGTTAAGATCCACTGTAGCAATATATTGTAAAAGGGAAACCCCATCCAAGCTTTCCTTTTTTTATAATTCGTGTGCTACAACTAACGTACCCTTTTTCATCTCTATTATTTTACAAGCTAACGTCAACAACAGCAGCACAATATTATTTTGTGAGGAGTAAGTGAGGAATCCCTTGTACTGCAGCAATATTATTGTACAAATTGAAGAAGCTTTAAGGGAAGGGAAAGAACAACCAAATAAACCACGGCATTATTCTTGTAAAACTTACTGCTTTAGCTTGTGGATTTCCATTCTCCACTTTTTATGGCAGAGCGTCATCACATCACATCATCACCACGATCCCACTTTGAGAAGCAAAAGTATACAAAAAAAGGTTGATGAGAGAATGAACACAAACACTTATCTGATACAAGACTGTATTACATAGTGAAACGAGCAAGCGCTTACCCCCAGCTCAAGACTCAAGATAATGTTTCCATGTTGTGAATTGTGAACACTTTCGTTGGATCAGAGAGCAGAGAGTCAGACTCAGTCCTTTTCATGATCCTTTTACAGCATCTTGTCTTTCCTTTTTGATCGTACAAGTTCCTCTTGGTACTTTCCCCGCTTACTTTTTTTTCTCCCAGTGGGAATCCAGTGTAATTTGTTTTGGAATAGGAGGACAAAGACTTGTTAGTTTGGTTGATACCTTCACAAAAAGCTTGTGTTGATCCCATATTTGGATCATTCGGCTTGTTACACACGTTACAGTTCACATCAAAATTAATTTGGAAGTGACTTTTTTTTAAAGAATCTAAACAAAATTTGTGACGATTCAGTTGAAAGTGTGGTTTTATTAATTCAACTGGATTATTTAGATTAATTTGGTATTATGTCTGAGGAATGAATTTACAAAATAGTGTGAATCAAAGTGGTGGACAAGACGCTTTAGCACTAATGGCTAAAACAGTTATTTTTATTCCAAAAATGTATGCAAATGACATTTTCCTTTCAAAGGAAAAATATTTGGAGACTGTCGTAATGAGATTCTTTCCAGTCTGGTTTCTGCTTGGTAAATTTGTAGCAAACTTGGAAAATTTTGGTTGTTTCAGGTTGCCCTCAGGCGACAACAAGCTCAAGAGGAGAATGAAGCTCGGGAGCTTGGCTTGTTGTATAATGC